>JAPEBW010001481.1:0-23541 GCA_027405785.1 Ophiocordyceps robertsii | reverse complement strand
CATATAGACGATAATTAACGTCTTAACCCCTAACTAGGGCCGGGGCGAGACCTTTTAGCAGTGTGGTATTATCGCACTGTTTCTCCGTAGTATAATATAACTATATTGCTACTAAAAGCTATATTGCCGCTTAAAGCTATATCGCCGCTACTAGTGCTATAAGCGCCCTTATTACCCTTACTACTCTTACTATGTTCTCTTCTTAATCCTTTTCCCTTTATATTGCTTTAAGCTAATAATCTTTTTTATAATACTATAAAAGACCTTAAGTTATAACTAAGTTTATTAATCTTATTATAAAAGAGGTATCTTTAAATCTTTATATTAAGCTGCTTTAAGCTAGCTTAACTTAAATTAAGTAGCTTTTATAGCGGTCTAGCAAGCTATAATACCTTTATTAATAAATCTTAGTATTTAAGGGAGTTAAGTATAAGTAGCTTAGTATTATAAAGCTAGCCGTATATAATTATAACGATATTAAGATTGCGGATTTAGAGTAATAGCTCCTTAAGGTTTTAAGAGTTATTATTAGTAGTATAATATATAAAAAAGGGGGGGGTCTTTATTAATAGCTTTTTAAGCTACTATTATATAAGAATATTATGCTTTTTAAGCGTTAACCCGGCTTAAAAGCATTAAAAGATCGTATATATATTAAGTAGGCTAAGCTATAATATAAAGCGCTTACTATAAGGCTATAGTAGCTAAGGCTCTTAAGTTAATAAAAGCATCGTATTAATAGTAAGTTAATACTATATAGTAAGAAGATTAATAGCTTAATAAGTAACCTTTACGTTAAGGTCTTTAAGCTAAAATAACTACTTAAAGAACCGCCGCTTTTATTAAATGTATTATTAAGTAGCTATTTATATATAGGATATCTCTTTATTCTAAATTATTTAAACGAGGGTATCGTTAAGATATAAAGGGTTAGAGGTGCTTATAAGTAAATAAGACTTTATATCTTTATAGGTAGTTTAAACTAAGCTATTAACCCGCTAGCTAAAGTTATAATAGTAGTTAATAAGGCAGCCTGCTTACTACTCCCGCTATAATATATATTCGTTTAAGATATAGGTTACGATATAGCCTTAGTATTATTAACCGAATTGCTAATTAAGCTACTACTATGCTTTATAAAAATCCGCTTTTGTCTTTAAGTAAATAACGTGCTTTTAAGCTAGTAGCATTCCTTTGCGGCTAAATTCGACTTTTTTATTATTAAGACTAAACATAGCGGCGGCGGCAGTAGCGGCGGCTCCTTATTTAGTAGCCTTATAAGTAAGGATAGCTTTAACCTTAAAAAGGACTTCTCCTTTAATAGAATTTTTAAGACTATTAAGATTTGCTAAGTCTTTTTAGTATAACTAGATTTAGGCCTAAATATTGCTATTAATATAGTATATATAAAGTTATTATTATATAAAAAGGAAAATAAAAAAAAGAGCGTTTTTAAAGGCGGCTTCCTTATTTATAATAACTATAAAAGGCTTTAGTGCCCTTATTTATATATAAAGGGCGTTAAAAGACTTATAAAGTTACTAATATCCCTCTTTTTTCTCTATATTAATAAGGCTAAAGGCAAAGTTAGCTAAAGACCTTTAATTAATAACTTTAGTAACGTAAAAAAAAAACTTAAAGCGGTTAGTGTTATATATATTATCGAGGCTTAGAACCTTAAAAAAGCGTTTTTTTATCTTTTAGCACTATAAGTAAGTTTAAAGCACGCTTTAAATCTTATTTTTATTATATAGGTTGAATTTAATATAATAAGGAAGATTTCTTACTTAAAGATACTAAATAAACGCTTATATAGCCGTCTTACTATTTAAAGCTTTAAAACGAAGCTTTTAGCGATTATTATAAATATCTTAAAGGCGGAAGAACGCTATAATAAGCTTAGTATCTTATAAGATAGTAAAAATCCCTTAAGCCGGCAGCGCTTTATATTTTAAGAGGTTCTTTTTAAGCTTTTACTATATAACGGTCTATTAGCGATAAATATTATATGCTAAGGGATTAAGAAAAGGCTTATAGTTATAATAAGCCTTAATAACTTAAAAATCCTTCTTTTAAGCTTCCTTATTAAAGGAGGCTGTTATAATAAGGCGGAAAAGGTAGTTAAGCTTTTAAGTAAAAGGCTTATATAGCCTTATATTAGTAAAAGCCCGCTATAAGCTACAATTATATATAAAGAGAACTTAGGTTATAAAAAAGATCCCGTTAATATCTTGCTTATAAGAGCTTAACCGCTTAATAATAGCTATACTATTATCGTAAAGGAACCCTTAAATAAAGTTATATGCCGTATTATAAGTTTTAAAGCTAAAAGAAGGCGGTAAGGGCTAAATCGTAGCTTTGTATTTTTCGTAGATATTAAAGGCATCGTAGGCTTTATTTAAGTCGCCTTATAGCATAAAGGTTTTAAAGAGAGAGAGAAGAGGGTTTATTATAATGCTAGCGATAGCTTTAATTAATATATATATATATAGAATATTAGCTGCGTATATAAGCTATATATATATATATAGGCTATATATATAGGCGCGGGCATTTAAAAGGTACGGGTACTTACTAAGCGGGCGCAGTATAGATTAGCAGGGCGGGCTAGCGCGGGTACGTATTTTTAAAATAAGGCGTGTATATAAATAAAGATATATATATATATAAATAGTAATACTTATTAAGATAAAGTAGCGAAAGTGCTTAAAAAACTATAAACATTAAGCCTTATACTAAACCTATAAAAATATAACTTTATAATAAAAAAGGGAAAGGACTTAAGTTTTATTATATAAGCTAAAGGTAAGGTTTAATATAACTTAAAAAAAGTTTAAGCTATTTAAATATAATAAGCGCTAAGAAATATAAAAGGCGTTTAAAGCTTTTTTAAGTTTATAAATTACTATTATACTTTTATCCCGCTTTTTCCTAAGGCCTTATAGTACTTAAATAGCTTTTATAAAAAGAATGCGACTTTTTTATAAACTAATAAGTATTAAGCCGCGTTTAAATTTATTTAAAACGCATTTTATAACGCGTTAATACTATAGCTATATAACCTTAAAAAGGAAATATACTTAAAAGCGGACTGCTTAAAGTATATAATAAGCGGTATATTAATATAAGTAAGGCTAAATAGGATATAATACTTAATAGTTTTTTTTTAAAAATAACTTAATATAATAAAGTATAACTACTTAATTTATAATAAAGAGTTGCTTATAATTAAAGAATACTTTAACTTTTAAAAAGCAGAATTACGTAATATACTAGTATTTATAGTATTTACGGACTATAAGAATTAAAAGTACTTTATAATAAAAAGAAAGTTAAATAAAAAGACAAAATGTTAATCCGTCCGACTATATAAAAACATTGCGCGCTAGTTATCACATAGTTAGATAATTAACGTATATAGCAGTTATAGCGGATGTGCACCTTAATAGCCTCCCTATCTCGATATACCCGGTATAAGAGATACGATAGTAGAAAACCCGCGTATATACTGCGGTAAAAGACCTATGCCTCCGTTAGGAATTAAATAAGGTGCTGCGCGGAAGCCGGGCTTATAACTATAAAATGTTAATCCGTCCGACTATGTAAAAACATTGCGCGCTAGTTATTATATAGTTAGATAATTAATGTATATAGCAGTTATAGCGGATGTGCACCTTAATAAAAAGTAAAGTAAATAAGTAATAAAGCTCGCTTTATATAAATTTATATTAAAGTACTGCTTAAAAAAGTTAGCGTTAATCCTTAAGGCTTTATTATACTATAACTAAGATAAGCTAAAAGGGGCGTTAAATAAAAAGGAGATAAGATGCGTAGTTTAAATAATCCTAAATAGCGCGCGATAAATAAGATATTAAGTTCTTTTTAGCAGTAAGTATATAAACCTCTTATAATAATTAGTATAAAAAGAGCGTATTATAGTAATAATATAAATAAAAGGGGAGAATATAAGGTTAGTTACTTATATAAGTAAGGTAAATAACCTTATACTTTAAGCTAAAAGCGGGGCGAATAAAGGCGGAGTTTAGCTAAAACTAAACTTAAACTTAAGCTAAAATATACTTAAAAAATAAGCATAACTAGCTTATATATTTAATAAGTAAGAAATATAAAAGCGATAAATAGCAATATTATAAAAAGATAAAGAGTACTAAGTAGTGTTTTAAGTAATATAAAATAGCGATTAATCGCTTGCTTTAAAATATAAATTAAAGGTTTAAGTAAGTAAGTATATAATTAATATAAAAAGCGGCTTTTACTTTAAGGACTGCCTTTAAATACTAAGTAAGGCTTAATATCTTAAAGAAAAAGAGGATAAAAAGCTAAATAAGCTTTAAGTATTAATCGCTTAGTAAATATATAACTTAATAGCGGTAAAATACTTAAAGCGTAAAAGGACGCTCGCTATACTAGCTTAAAAGTTTTATTAGCTAAGCTAGTTATTAATAGTATACTAGCTTATTATAAACTATAAACTATATAGTAAAGGCTATATTTAAAAGTAACTTTAAAAGGGGCTTTTTTAACTATTACCGCCTTTTATATAACTATTTATATACTTAATAATAACTTTTATAGTTAAGCTACTTTTAATAAAGACTAAAAGCTTAAAGAACTTATAAGTAATAATAAATAAGCTAATAAAAGCAATAATACTAAAAGCGATGCTAATAATAAAAGTAATAGTATATATTATTAAGTTTTTATAATCTTACTTCCGCTTTTATAAAACATTTAAGTCTATTATCTTTAATTTAAGGATAAATTAAATAAGGTAATTTTAATAAGAGCTTTATTTAGAAACCGGGGTTTAAAGAAAACTAAGTTTAGCTTACTTTTTATAAACTAATAAGGTAATAAAGCGCGTAAACTAAGAAATATAAGCCTACCTTTATATATATCTATTTACTATAAGTAAGATAATTAAGGGGTATAGCTACTTTATGCTTAAGCGGCACTTAATAACTAAGTATTATTAATAATAAGTATAAGCCCTTTTTTTACTATATATAAATATAATATTAAACCGATTTAAATTATATAAAACAAAGAACTGCTTATACTAAACGTAAAAAGCGTATAGGACCTTATATAAAAGATAAGGGAGGTTGTTAACTTTTTTTAAATAGCAATTACCGCATTATAAGTAAAATAAAAAAAGATAGTAAACCGGTTATATATATTAACGGAGAGACTTTAAGTAAGCGATAAGGTATAGTTAGATATAAAGAGGTATATTATAAATAAGCCTTATTAAAAGCTTAATTAACTATATTAAAAGTATATTATAATAAAAGTAATTAGCCTATATATAGTAAAACTTAATATATTAAGGAGGGTATATAAAAGACTATATATAAAATTCCTTTACCGCGTAGTTAATAACCCCTTACTTAGCTAAGTAGTTTATAATTATTAGCTATTATTAATAATTAAAGAAGATAATAAACTAAAATACATTATAAAGAAAATTTAAGAAGCTTAGTAAAAACGGATAAAAAGGAGGAGGTAATACTAAGTTCTTATAAAGTAGTAAAAGTATACTAACTTAACTTAATAACTAATTAATAACTTATAAGATATAATTACCTTAAAGAAGTTTAAAGGATAGTATAGTAATATAATAAAGAATAATAAAAGTATAGTAAAAAAACGATAATAAGCTAACTTAAGGTATAAGAAAAAAGATAAAAAAGATAGCGGAGAAAAAGAAAAAAAACTAAGAAAAATAAGAAAAATAAGAAAAGGTTTCGGGCTATGCTTAGTAAATATTAAAACGATTTAAAATAATAAGTATAATAAGGATATACTATAAACATATACTAAGTATATATAACGATAAGATAAATATAAGATAAGATAAATATAAGATATAAGAAGATATAATAAGAATAAAGTAAATATAAATAAAACGTATAAAGAACTAAAACTTAATTTAAGTAAACTACTTACTGCTAGTTAATATTAATAGATTAGCCTTAAATATTAAGATATATTTAGGCTTAGCGCGCTATAATAGCGGTATATACTAACTTTATATATTAAAGTAATTATTAGTAATATCTTACCGCTTAGTATTTATTAAGACCTAAAACACGTATATATAAGTTAAAGTAATAATCTTTAAATATCTTTTAAAATATATAGTCTTAAAGCGCTTTTATAGCGGCGATTATATTATTAGTATACTAATATTATATTAACGTTATATTATTTAAGGTTTAAGGATAAGGACGTATAAATAAGTAATATAAGCCGGCGCGGGTATAAGTAAAATAAATATAAGTATAAAGTAAGGCTTAATTTTAATAAGCTTTATATTAAGTATTTATATTAAGAAACGCTATATATCCGATATATATAAAGTAAGGGGGGCGCTATATAAAAGCGCTATACATTACGCTCCGCTAACTAAGCGATAGTAATAAGCGGGGGCTATATTATAATATAAGTACTTATATCTTTTAAATTTTATAAGTACCTTTTTATAAGTACCTATAAAAATATATTACTAAGTATTATACTTATTATTATACTTATTACTAAGTCTTACTTAGCCTTTATATAAGGGATTAACCCTTAAAGGCTACTACTTAGCGACTATTTACTAGCCCGGCTACTTATAGCTTCGCTACTAGCCTAGCTACTAAGAAGCTACTAGCTTAGCTATTAAAAAGCTACTAGCTTAGTTATTAAGGAGCTGCTAGCTTAGCGGCTTATAGCTTCGCTATTAACCCGGCTGCTAAGGAGCTACTAATATAGCTACTAGCCCAGTAGCTAGCCTAGCTACTAGCCCGGCTACGTATAGCTTAGCTACTAACTTAGCTACTTATAGCTTAGCTACTAACTTAGCGCTTAGCTTAGCTACTAGCCCTTATAGCTTAGCTACTAAAAAAGAGTATATAGCTTAGCTAACCCCCCTCCTTTTATTTAACTAAAGACTTACTTTAGTATTATAATTAACATAGCTTTTATAAAAAGTCGGTTAAGCTTTATACTATAATTAGCTTAAGTATAAAGGTATAATAAACCTCGCTTAACTATATATAATACTTAGCTTAACTATATACTATACCTCGCTTAACTATATATAAAACCTTAGCTAATTAAACGTAGTACCTTAACTATCCGTAATAAAAAATTAATTTAAAATTTAGTTATATTTAGTTATATTTATTATTCTATTTACGAACTATAGTATAAGCTCTTTTTAATTGTTATACTATTTCTTTATAAGTTAAGACTTATTTAAATTTAGTTTATATATAATATATAAATATACTAATTTATAGTTATAGTATATAATATACTTTAACCTTTATTATTATACTTTACCCCGCTTTAAAAAAAGTTATATTAATTTTAATTTAATTTAAAATTTATTCTTACTTAATAATCTTTATACTTTTAATATTTCTAAATTCTTTATAAATCTACGAATACTCTTTTTATTTATATAAGATATAGTTAAATAATTAAAAGGTATTTTATTATAGCTTATAGCTTTCTTTTAGTTATAAAGAAAGTATTAATAAAGCTACCTTTCTTAACCTTTATTAATATTTAGATTAATATTTAGTAATACAGACTAAGCTTTTTATAGTAAACAATAACTATAACTAAGTAAACTTATAAGCTAACTTTAATAAGTATATTTAAGGCATTAAAAAAGGCGCGACGAACTATAAGATATAAGAATATTAAAATAAATTTAAAATTTATTTTTAATTAAATCAAGCTTATTTACCTTTAATTAAACCTAGCCTTAAGCTTTAAAAGCGATTAAAACTATAAAGCTAATAATTTTAATAACTAAGCTTAAGGTATTAAGCTTAAGATTTCTTTTACTATAATCTATAGATTTAACGATAATCTACTAAGTAGGAATAATAACCTAAATAGTTATAGACTTAATATTAATATAGTTATTTACTCTCTTTATCCTTTAAAGTACTTAAATATTTATAAAAATAGCATTATATATATAATACCTACTTAACTACTTAATAAAACAGAGATAAAAGCGCCTTAAATAGCGGTAAGATGAAAATTATTTTAAACTAGTTATAAACGAAATTAAAATTAAATTAGATTTAATATAACCTTACTAAGTCTTACTCTTTTAACCTTAGCTTAACTCGGCTATTTAGCGGTATACTATATTATCGCACTACTTATTGCTATACTAATAGTAAAGTATATAAGTTTATATTAGATTTATTTCGGTATACTACTATTATTAATAGTATATTTAATTAAGTAAGCTCTTTATATAAAAAGCTATTAAAGCCCTTTATAAAGAGGTAAGTAGTAAGGTATATTTTATAATTAATTGAAAATTAATTCGTATTAATTTATATAATAGCTATACCTATAAAGCTTTATTAAAAATTTAGCGAATTTAACTATATACCCCCCGCCTTAATAGCTATAAGCCTTAGCCTATATTAAGAGGTTATAATATAAGTATATTCTCTTTTCTTATTATACTTATAATATATTAACTTCTTATAAGGAATTATATAATTATATTAGTTATATATAATATATATAAATACTAAATAAGGCCGCGGAGTAAAAAGGAAATATAAGCAATATTTCTTCTCGCTTTACCCCTTATAGTTTTAGCCTTATTACGATTTAATTTAATAAGTAATTACTAGTTAAGACCTTAATAGCAAGCGGGAGCATTACTACTTAATAAACTTAAATAAGCGTTTAAGGAAAACTTATAGTATATTCTTTTTATTTAATCTAAATTCAATTAATTTTAAATTAATTTTAATAGATATTAATTACTTATAGCGGGAGGGTAAGATTATAAACTATAGATATAATATCCGGTTTATATTTCTTATGTTAATATAAGATTTAATAAAGGCCGTAATTATATTATTATTTAAGGAATATTTATATCCGCTAATCTTATTAATAAAGACGCTATTAAAGATTATAAACGGCCTATATAAAGTAATTATAAGAGCTAGGACTAATCGTATAGAATACTAACCGCTAAGTAAGTTACTTTATTTCTTTTAAAATATCTTTTTAATTAGTTTTAAATATATTTCTTTAATATAAAGCGCTTTATAACTTTTAAGATTAATATAATAATAAACCTCTTAACAAAATTTATACTAGCTTAATAAATCTTAGGTAAGTATATATAATCTTAAAAAAAGTAAAGGTTCTTTATAACTTAATAAAGTCGGGTTAAATAATAATTACTTTAAAGTTTATATAATAAATAAGTAAGGGAAATAAAATAAGATATTATAAAACTATTTTAAAATTAATTTTAAATTAATTTTAATATATTTTATATATCCTTAAAGATAAGAATACTTTTATAGCTATTTATCTTTTTAAAAAGTAAAGTAAGCTTTTTTAAAAAAGCTTACTTCGCTCTTTTAAAGCTAATATTAACTATAAGTATTACAGGCTATGCCGTAAGAAGAGCTATAGTTATACTATAGCAAATAACTAAGAGTCGGGCTAACGTATAGCTAAAGTTATATAAAGCTTTACCTAAACTCGGCCTAACTTTAACCTAAACTTAACCTAAGTACGGGCTGCTTAAGCGACCCCTATATAATACGGAGCTACGTAGCTTAAATAAAGATTTCCCCCTTCCCTCTTTAGCTTTAAATAAATAATTATTCGGCTATATATTACTAAACTAAGTATATATAGGCCCTTAATATATTTAAAGCTCCTTTTAAATAAGGTTATATAACCTAAGAAGAGACTTACTAACTACGATATAGCGCGAGTAAGAAGCCTACCCGGTATAGGGGGGCTATGCTTATAAGGCCTAGGAGGGAGGGCTAAGAAAGGCCGATATCTAAATAAAAGTCGAATAAGCGATCCTCTCGCTATAAGCGGGGGCCGTTAAAACGAGCTACTAAGTTTAAGTAAGCTAGTAGTAGATTTAATAGCTAATAGGCTAGTTCGGGGCCTTAATATAAAAGTTAAAAGAGATAGTAAGGATATATATATAAGGAGGGGCCGGCTTATTAATCGGTAGTTTAATACTACCTTATAATACGATAGCGGGGGCCGCAATACCTATAATAAAGAAGGAAGCAATAAAGAAAAAGGACTAATAAAAGCTACTCTTAGCGCTAAGGAAATTCGATAGCTAGTAGCGCTACTTTATGCCTTAAGCACGATATATATAAAAGTAGTGCGAGATCGATTAAGACTTCTTCTTAAGTCTAAAGGAGGTTTTTTACTTAATCTATAACTACTTAGATATAGGGCTATATTAGACTATAGCGACTTATTACGGCACCGGCGCGGACTAAGGTTATAACTAGTAAGAATTCCTTAAGTACCTTAATTCGATCTACCTTAATATTGATATCTAATCGTAGGCAGCGGCGGCTATCCGTATAATTAAATAAGGAGAGAACTAAACGTTTACGGCGTTCCTCCTTAAGTTTAAGTAGAGGCTCTTTAAGGCAAGAGGGGGGTTATAGCTATATAATATATAGATCGTGTTCTTAAAAGGCGCCTTAAGCCTTCGCCTTAAGAAGGCGCTCGCGATAGTTAACCTCTTAACCTTAAGCTTCTTAGCGTATACTAATCGGGTAGCGTAAATCGCGGTAAAGCTAAAAAAGGTTTAGTAAACTAAGTAGCCGTTTTAAGGCCGGAAAAAGGTAATAAGGGGGGGACCTAAGACTAAAAGGACTTAAAGGGCGATACTTTAATAAGTAGAATTAACGCTTTAACCTAGCTAGGAGGAGGATAAAGCCGGCCCGATATATAAAAGTGTTTCGCTTGCGGGATAATAAGGCATATCGCTTGCTTTTATAAGAAAAAGAAAGAGGGAACCTTATAAGTAGCCGTAGCTATAACTAAAAAGGTAACCGAAGTAGATTCCGATTTAAGAAAAGAGGAACCTTAGTATAAAGTTAAGCGCTAAAGAAGAAGAAGAAATAGTAAGCGGCTTAAAGGTTAATAAAGAAGTACCTTATGCTAAACCTAGTACTGCTTAAAGTTAGTATTAATAAGAAAAAGGGGCTTAACGCACTTATAGATATAAGCTATAACTGCTATACTATAATAAGCAAGGGGGTAGCGATAAGGCTATAGATACCCTTTGCGGATAAGATAAGGAGGCTACTATAGCCCTTTTTAAAAGACGTATTAATACTTTAAACGAAAGGGATTATAGCGTTTAAGATAAAGATTAATAAGCACTTAAAATAAATATTTGCCTATATAGTACCGGAGTTAAGCTATAATATATTCTTAAGGAGACCGTAGATAAAGAAAAACGAGGTAGTTTATAACGCTAAGAGGGATCGGATCCGGTATAAAAAAGCGGGGATTTAGATTAGCCTTTAAGGATTAAAGGAAGCCGCGAAGATCGCGAATATCTAAGAGGCGAAGCTAGTAAGCGTCTTTATCTTCGCGGCGGAGTGCCGATAAGAAAGGGCCTAAAGGGATAGCTAAGGGCGATAATAAGCGCTTAATATAAAGGCGGTTATAATAAAAGACGTAAAGAGAGCCCTTTAGCCGAAGACGCCGGTTAACTTAGCGGACTATATCCCGGCTTAAGTACTATAAGCTTATCCGGACCTTTTCGCACCTATAAAAGCACTTAAGTAGCCCTTATTCCGATTAAGCGTAGACTATAAGATCTATCTTACTTTAAATAAAGATAATAAGGAACCGCTACTACTATAAGGGCCCCTTTATAATATATTAAGGGAAGAACTCCTTATCCTTTAAAAGACTTTAAATAAGCTACTAAAAGCGAATCTTATCCGCTTAAGCAGTTCGTTAGCCGCGGCGCTAGTATTGTTTATAAAAAAGGCTAATAGCTAACTACGCTTTTACTATAACTACTAAGCTTTAAATATAATTATAAAGAGGGACTAATATACGCTACTATTAATTATAAAAACGCTAAAGATACTAGCGAAGGTATGTTAGTTTACGAAACTTAACGTCGTTATAGCGTTTTATAAAATTAAAATCGTAAAGAGCTATAAGTTTAAAACGGCCTTTTAAACGAGGTTTAAACTATTTAAATAGTAAGTATACTTATTTAGCTTTATAAGAACGCCGGCTACCTTTTAGCGCTATATTAACTAAGTGCTAAAAGACTACTTTTATAAGTTCGTTATAGCGTATATAGATAACGTTTTAATTTACTTATTAAGGTCGCTCCGCAATTATTAAGAGAAAGTAGCGAAGGTACTTAAAAAGTTATAAGAAGTAGGCCTTATACTAAACTTATAAAAATACGACTTTATAACGAAAAAAGTAAAGTACTTAGGTTTTATTATATAGGCTAAGGGTAAGGTTTAGTGCGACTTAAAGAAAATTTAAGCTATTTAGATATAATAAGCGCTAAGGAACGTAAAAGGCGTTTAAAGCTTCCTTAAGTTTGCAAATTACTATTATACCTTTATCCCGCTTTATACTAAGGCCTTATAATGCTTAAATAGTCTTTATAAAAAAAACGTAACGTTCTTATAAACTAATAAGCACTAAGCTACGTTTAAGTTTATTTAAGAGGCATTTTATAACGCGCTAATATTATAGCTATATAACCTTAAAAGGGAAACGTACTTAAAGGTAAACTACTTTAAATATATAATAAGCGGCGTGTTAATATAAGTAAGACCGGATAGGATATAATACTTAGTTAAGTTCTTTTTAAAACGACTTAACGTAGCGGAGTATAACTACTTAATTTACGATAAGGAGTTACTTATAATTATATAATACTTAGACTTTTAAGAGGTAAAGTTATATAATATACTAGCGTTTATAGTATTAACGGATTATAAGAACTTAAAGTACTTTATAATAAAGAGGAAGTTAAATAAAAAGTAAAGTAAATAAGCGATAAAGCTCGCCTTATATAACTTTATATTAAAGTACCGCTTAAGGAGGTTAGCGGTAATACTTAACGCTTTATCGCGCCGTAATTAAGATAAGCTAAAAGGAGTATTTAATAAAAAGGAAATAAGATATATAGTATAAATAATCCTAAATAGCGCGCGATAAACGGGATATTAAGTTCCTTTTAGCGGTAAGTACGCGAACCTCCCGTAACGATTAGTATAAAAAAAGCGCACTATCGCGATAATATAGGAGGGGGATAAGAACGCGGGGTTAATCGCCTATATAAGTAAGGCGGATAACCCCGCACCTTAAGATAAAAGCGGGGCGAACGAAGGCGGAGTTTAGCTAAAACTTAACTTAAACTTAGGCTAAGACGCGCTTAAAGAATAAGTATAACTAGCCCGCGTATTTAATAAGTAGGAGATTTAAAAGTAGTAAAGAGCAATACTATAAAAGGATAAGGAGTATTAAGTAGTATTTTAAGTAGTACGGAATAGCGATTAGTTACTTACCTTAAAATAGTAATTAAAAGTCTAAGTAAGTAAGTATATAATTAATATAAAGGGGCGCCTTTACTTTAAAGACTAACTTTAAGTGCTAAGTAAAGCTTAATACCTTAAGGAGGGGGAGGACGAAAAGCTAGATAAGCTTTAAGTATTAATCGCTTAGCGGATATACGACTTAATAGCGGTAGGATACTTAAGGCGCGAGGGGACGCTTATAATACTAGCTTAAGAGTTTTTTTAGCTAGGCTAGTCGTTAATAGTACGCCGGCTTATCGCGAACTGCGGGCTATATAGTAAGGGGTATATTTAAAAGCAACTTTAAAAAGGGCTTTTTTAACTATTACCGCCCTTTATATAGCCGTTTATATACTTAATGATAAACTTTATAGTCGACTTACTACTAATAAAGACTAAGGGCTCTTAAAACCTTTAAGTAATAATAGACCGGCTAATAAAGGCGATAACTTTAAAAGCAATATTAATAATAAGAGTAGTAGTATACGCTACTAAGTTCTTATAATCCTACTTTTGCTTTTATAAAATGCTAAAATCTATCGTCTTAAATTAAGGGATAAACTAAATCAAGCAATTTTAAAAGGAATTCTATTAATAGACTAAGGTTTAAAAAAAGCTAAGTTTAGCTTACTACCTATAGACCGATAAAGCGATAAAGCGCGCGAACTAAGAGGTATAAGCATACCTCCGTATATATATTTACTATAAGTAAGACGATTAAAAGGTATAGCTACCTTATGCTTAAGCGGCGCTTAATAATTAAGTAGTGTTAATAATAGGTATAAGCCCCTTCTTCGCTATATATAAGTACGATATTAAGCTAATTTAAATCGCACGGAAGGAGGGACTGCTTACGCTAAACGCGGAGAGCGTATAGAGCCTTATATAAAGGATAAGGGAAGTCGCTAACTTCCTTTAAACGGCGATCGCCGCGTTATAAGTAAGGTAAGAGGAGATAGCAAACTAGTCTTATATACTAGCAAAAAGACTTTAAGTAAGCGATAAGGTATAGCTAGATATAAGGAAGTATACTATAAATAGGCCTTACCGGAAGCTTAATTAGCTATACTAAAAGTATATTATAATAAAGGTAGTTAGCCTATATATAGTAAAACTTAATATACTAAGGAGGGTATATAAAAGACTATATATAAAGTTCCTTTACTATATAGTAAATAACCCCTTACTTAGCTAAATAGTCGACGATTATTAGCTACCGCTAGTAATCGGGGAAGATAATAAACTAAAGTACGTTATAAAGAAGATTAAGTAAGCTTAGTAAAAACGGATTAAAAAAAGAAGGTAATGCTAAGTCTTAGTAAAGTAGTATAAGTACGCTAACTTAATATAGTAGTTAATTAGCGACTTTTAAGATATAATCGCTTTAAAGGAATTTAAGGAACGGTATAGTAATATAATAAAAAACGATAAAGGCGAAGCGGAAAGATAATAGTAAGCTAGGTAAAGGAGCGGGAGATAGGATAAAGGAGCTAGTAAAAAAAAAAAACGAAAACTAAGAAAAATAAAAAAGAGTTTCGGGCTATGCTTAGTAAGCGTTAAAACGATTTTAAATAATAAATATAAGGAAGATACGCTATAAACGCATACTAAGTAAGGATAATAACTAAATAGACGATAAATATAATAAGATATAATAAGATACGGAGTAGATATAAATAAAATATATAAGAAACTAAGACTTAATTTAAGTAAGCTACTTACTACTAACCGATATTAATAGATTAACCTTAAACGTTAAGGTATATTTAAGCTTAGCGCGCCGTAGTAGCGGCGCGGGCTAACTCCGCATACTATAGTAATTATTAGTAATATCCCTTTAGCTAGTATCTATTAAAGATCGGAAAACGTATATATAAGTTAGCGCGATAGTCCTTAAACGTCCTTTAAGATATATAGTCTTAAAGCGCGTTAGCGGCGGTAATTATAACGCCGGTATACTAATATCGTATTAGCGTTATATCGTATAAAGTTTAAGAATAAGGACGTATAAGTAAATAGCATAACTTAGCGCGGGCGTAGGTAAAATAATTATAGGTATAGGGCGAGGCTTAATTTTAATAAGCGCTATACTAAATATCTATATTAAAAGACGCTATACGTTTAACGTATATAAAGTAAAGGGGGCGCCGTATAGTAGTGCTATATATTACGCTCCGCTTATTAAGCGACGGCGGCGGGCGCGAAGACTAATATAAAGGCGGTAGCATATAATCGCCGGGCGTGCTAAGGGGCGCTAAACGGGTAAACGCCTACGATATAGCGGGAGATAAGGCGCGGGGAGATATAGTAGATATATTAAAGCGCGGCGCGACGAAGCTATTATAGGAGGGGGCGCGCGCGCGAGAAGATTAATAATTAAAGAAAAAGAAAAGAGAAAGGAGGGAAAGGGAGAGAAAAAGGGTATTTATGCTTAAGAACTATAAGCGGCGGGAAGGTAAGGCGTGCTTTAAGCACTAATAATAGCAGTAAGTAAAAGAGATACGTTATACCGCCTTAGCGCTACTTAAGACGATATAGCGGCGTAAATAAGCGAGTATATAATATATCCGACGTTATAAGGCGATATTAATCGGGGGAGTGCGTTAATATATAACTATAAGTATAATAAGGATAACTATACTAATTAACGTTAAGCGTAAAGCGGGGGGCGGGGCGATAATATTATATACCCCGGTATATAATAGCTTAAAAGAGGGATAGTATTATAGGCTATGCTATAAAAAGAGCTATAGTTATACTATAGTAAATAACTAAAAGTTAAGCCGATATATAGCTAAAGTTATATAAAGCTTTACTTAAACTTAGCTTAACTTTAACCTAAACTTAACTTAAGTATAGGCTACTTAAGCGACTTTTATATAGTACGGAGCTACGTAGCTTAAATAGAGATTTCCCCCTTTTCTCTTTAGCTTTAAATAAATAATTATTCGGCTATATGTTACTAAACTAAGTATACGCAGGCCTTTAATAATAAGTATCTTATTAAAAAAGAATATTAAGTTAATTTAAGCTTAGTATAGCTCTTACTATTAAAAAGATAAATTAATTTTAAACTAATTTCTATATATACTTAAGCTAACTTACTTTTAGTTTTCTTTTTATATATGCTTTTTTAAATTGTAAGTTAAATGCCGTTATTTATTATATTTATATTAAGACTAATAAAGTACTTAAGCAGTAGTATAATATTAACTTATAATAAAATTATCTTTTTAGTATAAGATTAATTAGTATTATAATTAATAAAAACTAAAATAAAATAATAAGTATAGGATTTTTAATATTTTTAAATTAATTTTAAGCTAATAAGTAATAAGATTTAGTTAATAATTAACTTAGCTAAATAAGGAGAGCCGCTTATAGTAATAGTAAGTTAAGCGTATAATATACTTTTATAAGGTATATTTTTAGCGTAGTATTAAGAAATACTACTTAAAAGGAAAGCGTAGCTTTCGCTTTAAGTTTAAGCTAATAATAAACTTACTTAATATAAAGTTTAAAGAGGACTATTTAAAGCTTATAAGCTATCTTAAAAGTAAGCTATAAAATAAATTTTAGACTAATTGTTTATTAATTAATTATATAAGAGAGCTAAGCTTAAAAGACTAAGCAAAGTATAAAAGTTAGCTTATTATTTAAGTAAGCTTAAATAAGTGTTATAGTAATAAACTACTTAAAAACTAAGACTTAATATAAGATTATATAAATTTAGTAAAGGTCTTATATAAAGTCTCTTATTATTAAAGTAATAGATTTTTCCCTTTTTTTACTTATATTAAGTAGTATATTCTTTTTTTATTTAATTTTAAATATATTTTAATATAATTATAGCTATAAAAAATAAGACCGCCTTACTTTTAGCTTTAACTAAATAAATATAAAGTTTAATTTCTATATTATATATATTATATATCTCTTATTAAGAGATATTAATATATAATTTAATAATAAGAAGTAAAGCGGCTAAGTATTATAAGCTATACTATAAGAAGAGCTATAGTTATACTATAGCAAACGACTTAAAGTCGGGCTAATATATAGCCGAAGTTATATAAGACTTTACTTAAACTTAGCCCGAGTTTAACCCGAACTTAACTTAAGTACGGGCTACTTAAGCGACCCTTATAAAGTATAAAGCTACGTAGCTTAAATAAAGATTTCCTTTTTTCTTCTTTAGCTTTAAATAAATAATTATTTAGCTATATACTACTAAACTAAGTATATATAGGCCTTTAATATATTTAAAGCTCCTTTTAAATAAGGTTATATAACTTAAAAAAAGACTTACTAGCTACGATATAGCGTAAGTAAGAAGCCTACTTAGTATAAAGGGGCTATACTTAAGGGGCTTAAGAAGGAGGGCTAAGAAAGGCTAATATTTAAATAAAAGTTAAATAAGCGATCCTCTCGCTATAAGCAAGGGCTATTAAAATAAGCTATTAAGTTTAAGCAAGCTAGTAGTAGATTTAATAGCTAATAAGCTAGTTTAAGGCCTTAATATAAAAGCTAAAAGAGATAGTAAAGATATATATATATAAGGAGGGGCCGGCTTATTAATCGGTAGTTTAATACTACCTTACGATATAATAGCGGGGGCTATAACGCTTATAATAAAGAAGGAAGTAATAAGGAAAAAAGACTAGTAAAAGCTACTTTTAGCGCTAAGGAAATTTAATAGCTAGCGGCGCTACTTTACGCTTTAAGCACAATATATATAAGAAAAGTACGAGATCGACTAAGACTTCTTCTTAAGCTTAAAGGAGGTTTTCTACTTAATCTATAACTACTTAAATATAGGGCTATAGCAGACTATAGCGACTTATTATAGTACCGGCGCGGATTAAGGTTATAATTAGTAAGAATTCCTTAAGTACCTTAATTCGACCTACCTTAATATCGATATTTAATTACGGGCAGCGGCGGCTATCCGCACAATTAAATAAAAAAAGAGCTAAACGTTCGCGGCGTTCTTCCTTAAGTTTAAGCAAAGGCTCTTTAAGGTAAGAGGGGGGTCGTAGCTATATAATATATAAATCGTATTCTTAAAGGGCGCCTTAACCTTTCGCCTTAAAGAGGTACTTATAATACTTAACCTCTTAACCTTAAGCTTCTTAGCATATATTAATTAGATAGCGTAGATCGTAGTAAAGCTAAAAAAGGTTTAGTAAACTAAGTAGCTATTATAAAGCCGGAAGAAGGTAATAAAGGGGGTAACTTTAGACTAAAAAGACCTAAAGGGTAATACCTTAATAAGTAAAATTAATACTATAACTTAGTTAAGAGGAGGATAAAGCTAGCTTAATATATAGAAGTATTTTACTTATAAAGCAACGGGGTATATCGCTTGCTTTTATAAAAAGAAAAAAGAAAGAACCTTATAAGTAGCTATAGCTATAATTAAGGAGGTAATTAAAGTAAATTCCGATTTAAGAAAAGAGGAACCTTAGTATAAAGTCGGGCGCTAAAGGAAAAGGAGAAATAGTAAACGGCTTAAAAGTTAATAAAAAAGCACCTTATGCTAAACTTAATACTACTTAAGGTTAGTATTAATAAGAAGAAAGGGCTTAATATACTTATAAATATAGGCTATAACTACTATATTATAGTAAGCGAAGGGGTAGCGATAAGGCTATAAATACTTTTTATAAATAGGATAAAGAGGCTACTATAGCCTTTCTTAAAAGATATACTAACGCTTTAAATAAAGGGAATTATAGTATTTAAGATAGAGATTAATAAGCACCTAAAATAAATATTCGCCTATATAGTACTAAAGTTAAGCTATAATATGTTCTTAAGGAGACTGTAGATAAAAGAGAATAAGGTAGTTTACGATACTAAGGGGGATTAGATTTAGCATAAAAAGGCAGGGATTTAGATTAGCCTTTAAAGATTAAAAGAAGCCGTAAAGATTGCGAATATCTAAGAAGCGAAGCTAATAAGCGCCTTTATCTTTACGGCGGAGTATTAATAAGAAAGGGCTTAAAAGGATAACTAAAAGCGATAATAAGAGCTTAATATAAAAGTAGTTACGATAAAGGATATAAAGAGGGCCTTTTAGCTAAAGATACCGGTCGACTTAGCGGACTATATCTTAGCTTAAGCACTATAAGCTTATCTAAACCTTTTCGCACCTATAAAGGCACTTAAATAACCCTTATTTTAACTAAACGTAGACTATAAGATTTATCTTACTTTAGATAAAGATAGTAAAAAGCCGCTATTATTATAAGGGCCCTTTTATAATATATCGAAAGAAGAACTTCTTATCTTTTAGAAGACTTTAAATAAGCTATTAAAGGCAAACCTTATCCGCTTAAGTAGTTTATTAGCCGCGGCGCTAGTATTATTTATAAGGAAAGCTAATAGCCGCTTATACTTTTACTATAATTACTAAGCCTTAAATATAATTATAAAGATAGATTAGTATACGCTACTATTAATTATAGAAACGCTAAGGATTCTAGCGAAGGTATATTAGTTTACGAAACTCGATATTATTATAGCATTTTATAAGATTAAAATCGTAAAAGGCTATAAGTTTAAAACGGCCTTTTAAACAAGGTTCGGACTATTTAAGTAGTAAGTATGCTTATTTAGCCTTATAAAAACGCCGGCTACCTTTTAACGCTATATTAACTAAGTGCTAAAAGACTACTTTTATAAGTTTATTATAGCGTATATAAATAACGTTTTAATTTACTTATTAAGGTCGCTTTATAACTACTAAAATAAGGTAGCGAAGGTGCTTAAAAAGTTATAAAAGGTAGGCCTTATACTAAACTTATAAAAATACGACTTTATAATAAAAAAAGTAAAGTACTTAGGTTTTATTATATAGGCCGGGGGTAAGGTTTAGTATAACTTAAAGAAGATTTAAGCTATCCGGATATAGTAAGCGCTAAGGAACGTAAAGGGCATTTAAAGCTTCCTTAAGTTTATAAATTACTACTATACCTTTATCCCGCTTTACGCTAAGGCCTTATAGTGCTTAAACGGCCTTTATAAAAAGAACGTAATATTCTTAAAAACTAATAAGTACTAAGCTACGTTTAAGTTTATTTAAGAGGTATTTTATAACGCGCTAGTGCTATAGCTATATAACTTTAAGAGGGAAATATACTTAAAGGCGGACTGCTTTAAATACGTAATAAGCGGTATACTAATATAAGTAAGACTAAATAAGATATAATACTTAGTAAGTTTCTTTTTAAAACGACTTAATATAATAAAGTATAATTACTTAATTTATAATAAGGAGTTACTAGCGATTATATAATACTTAGACTTTTAAAGGGTAAAGTTATATAATATATTAGCGTTTATAGTACTAATAGATTATAAGAATTTAAAGTACTTTATAATAAAGAGGAAGTTAAATAAAAGGTAAAGTAAATAAGCGATAAAGCTTACCTTATATAACTTTATATTAAAGTACCGCTTAAAGAGGTTAGCGGTAATACTTAATGCTTTATCGCGCCGCAATTAAAATAAGCCGGAAAGGGCATTTAATAAAAGGGAAATAATATATATAGTATAAATAATCTTAGATAGCGCGCGATTAATAAGATATTAAGTCCCTTTTAGCAGTAAGTATATAAACCTCTTATAACGATTAGTATAAGAAGAGCGCACTATCGCGATAATATAAAAAGGGGAAAAGAACGCGGGGTTAATCGCTTATATAAGTAAAGCGGACGACCTTATACTTTAAGATAAAGGTAAGGCGAATAAAGGCGGAGTTCGGCTAAAACTTAACTTAAACTTAAGCCGAGATATACTTAAGGAATAAGCATAACTAGCTTATATATTTAATAAGTAAGAGATATAAAAGCAATAAATAGCGATCTTATAAAAGGATAAAGAGTACTAAGTAGTATTTTAAGTAATATAAAACGGTGACTAATTACTTACCTTAAAATAGTAATTAAAAGTTTAAGTAAGTAAGTATATAGTTAATATAAAAAGGCGCCTTTACTTTAAAGACTAGCTTTAAGTACTAAGTAAAGCTTAATACCTTAAAAAAGGGGAGGACGAAAAGCTAAATAAGCTTTAAGTATTAATCGCTTAGCGGATATATAACTTAATAGCGGTAAGATACTTAAGGCGCGAGGGGATGCTTATAATACTAGCTTATTAAGGGCCTGCGTATACTTAGTTTAGTAGTACGTAGCCGAATAATTGTTTATTTAAAGCTAGAAAAGGAAGGGGGAAATCTTTATCTAAGCTACATAGCTCTATACTATATAGGGGTCGCTTAAGCAGCCCGTACTTAAGTTAAGTTTAAGTTAAAGTTAGGCTAAGTTTAAGTAAAGCTTTATATGACTTTAGCTATATATTAGCCTAACTCTTAGTTATTCGCTATAATATAATTATAGCTCTTCTTATAGCATAGCCTATAATACTATCCCTTATTTAAGCTATCGCGCACCAGGGTATATAACGTCGTCGCCCCGCCCCCCGCTTCGCGCTTAATATTAATCGGTACGGTTATCCTCGTTATACTTATAGTTATATATCGACGTACTCCCCCGACTAACGTCGCTTTACGGCGTTAAATATATTATACGCTTGCTTATTTACGCCGCTACGTTATCTTAAGTAGCGCTAAGGCGGTGTAATATATCTCCTTTACTTACCGCTATTATTAGTGCTTAAGGCACGCCTTGCCTTTCCGCTACTTACGGTTCTTAGGCATAAATACCCTTTTTCTTTCCCTCTCCCTCCTTTTTCTTTTTTTCTTTTTTAATTATTAATCTTTTTACGCGCGCGCCCCCTCCTATAATAGCTTCGTCGCGCCGCGCCTTAATATATCTACTATATCTCCTCGCGCCTTATCTCCCGCTATATCGTAAGCGTCTACCTATCTAGCGCCTCTTAGCACGCCTAGCGACTATACGCTGCCGCCTTTATATTAGTCTTCGCGCTTACCGCTATTACTTAATAAGCGGAGCGTAATATATAGCACTACTATACGGCGCCCCCCCTACCTTATATATATCGGACGTATAGCGTCTCTTAATATAGATACTTAGTATAGCGCTTATTAAAATTAAGCCTTACCCCGCGCCTATAATTATTTTACCTACGCCCGCGCCGGGTTATACTATTTACCTATACGTCCTCGTTTTTAGACTTTATATAATATAACGCTAATGCGATATTAGTATACTAGCGCTACGATTGCCGCTACTAACGCGCTTTAAGACTATATATCTTAAAGGACGTTTAAGGACTATCGCGCTAACCTATATATACGTTCTCCGATCTTTAATAAATACCGGCTAAAGGGATATTACTAATAATTACTATAGTATGCGGAGTTAGCCCGCGCCGCTATTACGGCGCGCTAAGCCTAAATATACCCCGACGTTTAAGGTTAATCTATTAGTATTAGTTAGTAGTAAGTAACTTACTTAAATTAAGTCTTAGTTTCTTATATATTTTATTTATATTTACTTTATATCTTATTATATCTTATTATATTTATTATTTATTTAGTTATTATCTTTACTTAGTATACGTTTATAGCGTATCTTTCTTATATCCGTCGTTTAAAATCGTTTTAACGCCTGCTAGGCGTAGCCCGAAACTCTTTCTTATTTTTCTTAGTTTTCGTTTTTTTCTTTACTAACTCCTTTATCTTATCTCCTACTCCCTTACCCGGCCTACTATCGTCCTTCCGCTTCGCTTTTATCGTTCTTTATTGCGCTACTATACCGTTCCTCGAATTCCTTTAAGGCGATTATATCTTAAAAGTCGCTAATTAGCTACTATATTAAGTTAGCATACTTATACTACTTTATTAAGACTTAGCGTTGCCTCCCCCTTTTAATCTGTTTTTACTAGGCCTACTCGATCTTCTTTATAACGTACTTTAGTTCGTCGTCTTCCCCGATTACTAGCGGTAGCTAATAGTCGTTAACTACTTAGCTAAGTAAGGGGTTATCCGCTACGCGGCGGAGGAACTCTATATATAGTTTCTTATATACCCTTATAAAAGGTTAGAGCAGCAGCGAAATTGTGGGGAAATCAGGAGATTACGTGATGTTACGTAATAGAGGAGTCGATGTTGTGTAAGGTAGGATTTTGGCTGGAATTAATTGATAAAGAATTA
>JAPEBW010001480.1:0-23568 GCA_027405785.1 Ophiocordyceps robertsii | reverse complement strand
TTAATACTAAGCTTGCTAAGCTTTTCTTATTATAGTTTTAAGAGGTCCTTAAAATACTATTTCGCCGTACTTCCTTAAAGAAAGGAGGGCAATTAAATAGCTAATTTATCTATATAGGCCTTGCCTTTATTAACGTTTTAGCGGATAAAGTTAATAAAATAGTTTACTCCTTAAAACATACTAGCCTTATTATTTTCCTAGACTTCGTTAAAGAATACTTTTAAAGGTCTTAATAAGTTAAATCTCCTTATATCTTTAGCTTATAATTAAGGTTTTTCTTAAGACTTAATAAGCGCGTCTTTTTTTTTAAGTACTTAAAGGAGACTAAGGAATTATTCGTTCGATATTACTACTATTCTTATTAAAAGGCTTAAAGCTATACTTAGTCTTAGTATCTACGCGCTTAATATAGATAGGTTTAGCTTATTAAAAGTATCGCTTATTATATCTTTATCGCTTACTATTAAGGTCTTAGTCTTAATACTCTCGCTAAGCGTTTAACCTTTTATTTTATATATGTCTTAAAATCCGGTATATTATAAGGCCCTTAGTATAAAAAGCTCGTTTTTATTAATTAAGAGTCCCGAAAATGCCTTAATTAGTATAGCTATAGCGGATAAGGCTAAATAGTAATACTAAACTAAGAAACTACTAAGTATTCTTTAAAGCGGATTTCTAGTTAAGGTCTTTAAGCTAAACTTTATTAATAGTATATAGTAAAAATATCCGCTAAGCTTATTATTTTAAGGAAAAAGTAACTTTATTATAAGTTTAATTTAAAAGATATTTAGTAAGCGGGGAGCTAAATAGTTTTAAGGTTAGCTTATCCTTACTTTTTTTTATTTAAAGGATAATCGATTTATTTAAGTAATACTAAATTTAGTTTACTTAATTATATAGATTTTATTATTTTATAGTCCATTTTTTATTAATATTCTAAAAGCGGATTGCTTTTTAAAAGATAGTATTTTAGTTTAGCTAAGTAAGACTTATTTTATATCTTATTTAGCTTTATAGGCTATTAAGGTATAATATCTTAAAAAAGGGTAAAGGAGATTATTAAACCGGTATACTTAGTAAGCCGCGGCCTTTTCCGCTTTTATAGCTTACTTATCTTAAAGTTTTATTATAAGCGCGTTAAAGAAAAGGTACTTATTATTAAGGTTAAACTTAAAGGCTAATAAAAGCTTCTTACTAAAGAAAATATCGTTTAATATCTAACTTCTTATAAGATAAGTACTTAATTATATAATATAGTCGCTCTTAGCTTAGCGGATATTTAAAGGATTTCTATTTAAATAAGTAGGAATTACTACTATTTACTATGCTTTATAGCATAAAAATAAGGGGATAAAGTATAGACTAATTACTACTAGTTAAGGCTAGTATTATAAACTAATTACCGCTAGTTAAAGCTAGTACTATAAACTAATTACTACTAGTTAAACTAATATAATAAACTAATTACTATATATAAATATATATAAGGGTTTAAAAATAAAAAAAAGCTTATTTATTCTTAAAAGTATAGCTAGTTACTTTATACTTAGTTCTTTAAGCTAATTTTAAAGATCTTTAACTATATTATTTATAATATATTAATAAACTATAAATATCCTTATAAAATCGCTTAATAAACTAAGTATAAGCTTAGTTTAAAATACTATAAACTATAGTTAAGAAAATCCTTTAAATATCCTTAAATATCCCTTAAAAATCGCGGTAAGGTTTATCCTATATCTTTTAAAGTGCTTTTATAGTTAAAAATAGGTTAAACTATAATTAAGATATCCCGCGGAAATCCTTAAAAATCCCTTAAAGATACCGGCGGAATCCGCTTAATAGTTTTTATAGTATCTTTTATAGTTAAAGATATCGTAAACTATAGTTAAGTAGGCTCTTAACTTTTTATAGTTATATCTTAGAAACCTTAGCGGGGTCTAATTAGTAATATTTATTATATCTTCTTAAGCGAGCCTTTATAGTGCGTGTTTTAAGCGTTCTTATTATAAGGTTTTATAAGGCTCTTTAAGAGTAAAGTAAAGAGTTTAAGTATAGCTATTTAGATTTTATAATATTAAAATTTGCATTAAGCTTATAGTTTAGGTAATATAATAAGAATAATATTCTTAAGTTTATAGTTTTTTATTTAAAAAAGCTAATAAGGATTAAGATTTATTATATTATTAATAATAAAGTATTTCTTATTATAATTAACGCTTTAAAAGAATTTTAATACTATATCTTAAAAAATAAATATAAGTTAAAAGTTTATACTAATTATAAGAATATTAATTTTTAAACTATAATATAGCAATAAAATACTAAGTAAATAAGATAAGTAAAAAAAATATTAAAATTTAATTGTAAAATTATTTATAAAAAAGGTACTAAAAGTAACTAAGCTAATATAATTAGTAGATAAGCAGACTTTAATAGGAATTTAACTATATACCTTTTTTCTTTCTCTATCTAGTAAAATTTTTCTATATTTAATTTAGTTGTGCTTTCCTAAGTAAATAAGCAATGTAGTTTTGGTGGCGGGACTTATACCCGTACCTGTACTTGGGTCTAATCGTAACTTTTGTCTACCCACTGTAGGTATGTATACAGACAGTACCCTGTACAGATACATGCCGTCGTTTTCTCTCATCCCACCGCCCGGGCAGCTGACTCCGTTTGACCATTTAGGTACCTGCATAGGTTTGGGTGGGTAGATACCTACCTAGTAGGCACAGTACTATGTATACGCCGTACCTCCTTAACAATTTGGCTGTGCATATCCGTACATATGTGGCGGCTAAGAATGGGCTCTCTCCCCTGTCGGGGCCTTGTCTGCGAGGACAATGATTCGTCAGCGCTCTCGAGCTCGTGGCCAGCAGCTCGAGAAGCATCAACATCTCTGCTGCGCAATCGTACATACATACTCGCTGTGTATATCGTCCCCTGTGCGTACAAGTAATCAACCGACACCAACGGCGGCGGCGGCGGCGACGACGACGACGACGACGACGACGACGACGACGACGACGACGACCTTCGGCGGCAGCCTTGTGCTGCGTTGCATCCCTTCCCTCGGCCTTTCACTTAGGCTTGCTTGCCAGCGCCAGCGACGTCGCCCCCTGGGCAAGTTCTGCTCGGCCCCGACCGACGAGCCTCTCAACCCCTTTCATCTGGACCTAGAATCTTTGAGTCTCTTCCCCCCCACCCCCCTTCTTTCTTTCGCTCCGAAAAGACTGCTCGTTCCTGGCCTCTGTACCGGGTGTCTGGCGCGCGTCGTCCGAGCTCATGAGGGCTAGGAGGAAAAGACGCCTAGAGATAGAGCCTACGGTTTCTCGAGAGAGGAGAGAGCCTTTCCTGCTCCGTCGTCGTCTCTCCTCCTTGCCTAATCCCTCCGTCGTCGCCTGCTCGGTCAGAATTTGAGGATGCCGAGCTTTGTTGGTCGCCTGAGCAAGCACAGCAATCGATCGCAGCCCGCAATTGCTGAGCAGCCGCTTTCCCCCAATGGCCCGGGCTTGGGCTTGGGCTCTGGAGGCGCTCCAGCGGCTGGAAATAGCGGCCCAGGCCTGCTAGCCGACTCGCCCGCCGAAGCAGCCCCCCCGTCAGCCAACACGGCCCTCAGCTCCAGCGAGCCGTTTGTCGACGCGCTGCAAAACCTGGCATCGCCACCGTCATCGCACCTCTGCAATCCCCAGCCGGCGGGCTCCAGCCTCAATCCCGCCCCGTTACCGATTCCGTCACTTGGCGTCGCCGCCGAGGACTCGTCGCCGTCTTTTAATGGGCGCCAGCGGTTACAGACGCCTCTCGAGCAGCAACGGTCGCCACCGCCGCCACCCCTCAGCCTCGCATCTCAGCGGCTGCACCCACAACAGCAACAACTCTACGACATCGCCTCGGCCTCGGTCGACCAAGCTCCCGGCCCCGACGTACTCCAGCAGTCACAGACTGCTATCGTCGCCTCCGAGAAGCGGTCGACGCGCAAGCTCATCAAAGGCATATTCTCCAGCTCAGGCCGCACCTCACACGACCCCCACCAGCACAAATCCTCCCCGTCGCATGGTCACCACGGCTCCTACGACAACACTGCAGGCCTAGTACGCCGCTCATCCAAGAGGGTGAGCCTTTCTTCCCACTTTCGCGCTTCCCACTTCATTTCTCGTAGCATGTCAAGCCTCCCGTTGCCGTGACTGGCGACGCCGGTGTTCATGCGGCTCGGTGCTGTGTTTGTTGCCATTACGAGACGTGGGCGGGGCTACCCTACCCATCCATCACTTACCTCCTCTGGGACGAGGCTCTAACGTCGATCTCCCGTTGTAGGATTCCCGAATCACTCTTCCCAAAACCACCATCCGCTCGGTGCCCGGCGAGCAGCTCGAGCTTTCGTCGTACGAAGACGACCGCTTCCAGCCACCAGACCACCCTCCGCCTCAGCACCAGCCGCAGCCGCAGCCGCAGCCGCACCCCCTGCAACGTCGAGGAACGCTGCACGTCCAAGAGCACCAGGTTCTCCACGAATCCCAGGCACAGCAGACTGCTTCTTACGACCAGCCCTCGCTGCAGACTCGTTCACACGGGCTGCCGCATCCGCACCTCCACCTCTCGGGCATTCCATCGCAGGGTCCACACGAGCAATTTTCCGAACCACACATTGTGCCCAGTCATTCATCGGCAGTGTTGCAGCAGCAGAACCCCGAGACCATTTCCCAGCTCTCTTACGACTCGTGGGTTACCGACTCGGACCAACGATCTCTTCACCAACAAAATTCGGTCCAGACATCGCCTGCAGCTGTCTATTCTGCCACACTGGCCCAGGAGGCGGCGTCTGCAATCCCGAAGCCGACTCCGACTCAGACGCCCGACAATCACTCTCCGCAGCCGCCCGCCATGGTTCCGCCTGGAGGCGTTCCCCCGCCGAACCGCCGGTTGGACGCCGAAAAGGCTCTACGGGGGCAAGCCGAACCGGCGCCTGGTCCAGCCACGGGCTATCGCCAGGGCAGCATATCTACGAATCCCATGAGTCCTCTCCCGCCTACGTCTGGGCAGAACCTCAGCTATCGAGGGGATCGCGCGTCGCAGTATGAAGGCTCGGCGAGCGTCGATCAAGGTCGAGACAGCCCTCAGCCATCGAATGCCGACCAGGAAGTCAGTATAGAAAAGCACAAAGAGCTACGTGAGCCCCCCGTCCCTGAATTTGCGCAGCGCAGAGCAGCCGATTGACCGATGTTGAGATAGTGGTCAAGTACAAAAACGTCAAACGGCTATACTTTGAGAACAGGTTTCAGATCACGCAGTTGACGGGCCAGGTCGAGCAACTGCAAAATGCCGTTGCCAATCAGCGAATGTCCCAATCCCGAACTGCGTGGGATGACAACGAGTACTCGACGAGGTTCAATCGACTCAATGGCGCAATCAACAACCTGTCCTTCAACATACGAAAGGACTGGCGCTGCCTGCCCCCCTGGCTCGATAGTTATGTCAGTGTCGATGCGGTTAAGACGGGAAAGCAGGAAATGACGGCGGTCGGCCGGGCCATTGTGTCAAGATGGATCGTGGAGGAGATCTTCGACAAGTGTTTTCACCCCGGGCTGGATCAGCAACTCAGCTCACAGCTCAAGCAGATTGAACTCAGCATCCGGGGCAACGCATACATGATGCATAGCCAGGAAGAGTTTGATGCGCTGACGACCAAGGTTGTCAACTGGAGGATGGCCACCTTGGACGGGCTGCAGCAGAGGCTCAACTCGCCCGAGATGAGCGAGAACCGCGCAATGCTGATTAGCAAGGCCACCAAAAACCTGACGGCGTATCTCTACCAGCACCTGAACAACCCGCCACCCTCAGGTGTGGAAGGCAGCACGTCGATGATTGCTGAGCTTGCCGTGGCCATTGCAACCAATCTGCCAATCGAAAGCCGCGACGTGGCCATCATGTATCCTTTGCCGGGAGACGCGGTGCAGACTCATCTCATGGAGATTGAGAAGACGGGGCTGCCGACGCTGGACTCGCACAAGTCGGAGATTGAAGTAGTTGCGGAGGAAGGGGGGGGGGAAGTGGAGGACGAGGCGGACAAGGATATGGAAAAGGGCCCCAGGGCGCGAGGAGAAAAGACCAAAACCGGTACGTTTGCAAGCAAGTCCTAAGACGGGCGGCGTCTCGTGGGAAGGGATCAGGAGTACTGACAGACAAAACCGGGCAGGCTTCCCTAAAGACGCAGGCAAGGTGCGGTTCGCGGGATTCATGGCGCTAGAGGTCAGAGGGCGTCAGGTGCTAATGAAGGCTCCGGTATGGACCGTGTGAGGGGCCGGGGTGTTGGCAGTCGTCGGCTCCGAGGTCTTTTATTTTGATACCAGTCTCTTCCACCGACGACACGCCACGCTACAGCCATGGCGTCGGGATGAGAGAGGGCGAACTGTTGATGGAACATGAAGCGGGCTTGGCCTGCAAGGGAAGAGATGCGCCTGGGTGTGCGTGAGGGAAGCTGAGATGGCGAGACGTAGAAGATGCACATGATTGCGTCGTGCCAGGATAGATGCACAATGTCCGATACAAAGCCTCTGTAACCCCAACAGCCAACATCAAGGCACTTCCGGGATTGCGGAAACCAAACCGGGCTCGCGACAGGATGCGTTTGGCCTAGGGAGCGGCTGTGTGGAGCTGCTGGAAGATGCAAGGTTGACGCTGGAGAGTGACTAACGAGATGACTCGGGCTGGGGCCGCATTGTGACACGGGTACCCGTGTCTTTAAAATTCCACGGGTACCTTTCCGAGTATGTAGCTCAGCTGACCCTCCCCCCCACCTCCCCTTAGCCGACTATAGCCTAACTTTAGTACTATAGTTAGTCTAGCTTTTATAAAGGGTTAGTAAAGCTTTATACTATAAGTATTACTATTTATATATATGTATATTGCTATTTATATATACGCTTTATTTTTAAGATATATATTAATACTAGCCCGCCTTACTTACTTATAGTAAGGGCCGTATTATAATATAAGTACTTATATTTTTAAAATTTTACGGGTACTTTTTTATAAGTACTTATAAAGTTAGATTATTAAGTAATATATATATTATTATACTAATTTATACTTAGTATAAGTATTTTCGTCTTACGCTAAAAGTAGACTTCCCCTTTTTTACTTAATTAATAATCTAAAAATACTCTCTTTTTAATAAAGTAAGATCTTTACTTTTTTAAGTATTTTTACTAACTTTCTTAGTTAAATAAAAGCTAAAGAAGCTTTTTTTCTATACTTAAGAGGTTAATTAAAAGTTAGTTTTACTATTAAAAGAGCACGTTTAAGCTTAGCCTCTTTTACTATTATCTCTTACCTTATTACTACTATAATAACTATAGCTACGACTATTATAACCGCGATTATTATAACTATAATATAGCGCTTTAATTAATACGTAGCTTTTATTATATAAATACTCCTTATCCTTTTTATAATACTACTCTTACTTATATTATTAATCCTTTTTTATTTCTTATTAGTATTATTAGTACTATTAAATAATTAAAAGAAGGTAAAGAAAAAAAGTAGCTTAATATATATCGAGTTAATTTAATAAGCGTTTTATCTAAATAATAGCGGTTTAAACTATATATATATAAATAAAGTAAAGAGATATATATTAGTTTTAATACTTATATACTCTTTTACTTTAACTAGGTAAAATATACTACTTTTTAATAAGAATAATTAAAGGTTAAAATATAAGTATAAGCTACGTTAAATATAAAAAGTTTAAAGGTATACTTTATTAAAATAATTAAGGCGGCGATTTATTATACTTATTAATTATACTAATCGTTAAAACCTATTATCTTAATTAATTTTAATTGCTTAAACTTTTTAAAAACTCTTTTTTCTTACTTTACCTTTTAAAGAAAAAAATTAACTTTTTTTCCTCTTTTGCCTTCTTTTTTAATTAAAAAAAACTCTTCTCTTTTTATCGCCTTTATATTCTTATTTATTATTTTAGCATTACTTCTTTTTTTATATCTTTTTAATAAATACTTATTAATCGTGCTTTATTATTTTAAGCCGCTTTTACTACTTTTTATAATAGTCTTAAAGTAAAATAAAGCTTTTTTTTTATCCTTACTATAACCTATAAAATTATATTATATATAAAACTTAAACGCTATAAATATTTAATATAAATAATTAATATAAAGATAAAGATATAAAAACTTACTTACTTCTTTATTATTATTAAGTTTATGCTAAGGACCTATTTATAGGTTTTTAAGCTATCGCTTAGTTTTTATATAAAGGGAAACCGGAGTGCCTAAGGAAAAACCCTCCGCTACTCTTTTAATCTAAGTCTTACTATATTAGCCCTTATAACTATATATAAGGAAGGGGGGGGGGCGCCGGCTATAGATAGGTCGGTCGGTTAATTAGCTCGAACTACTATAAGCCCGCTATAAAGCGATAACGACTTCGTAGTAAGTAATTAACGTGTCTCTTAGTTGCTATTAGTCGATAGAATTTTTTCTACGGGGTATCTAATTATCCGCCGAAATGCGTATTCCGGGTTATCGCCTTGTTTTATACCGCCGCGAGGCTTAGCGGGCTATATGATTTTGCCGGCCTTTAGCCGGGCTAGGGGCGCTTCGGGGTTTACTAAGTCCCGAAAGGCCCTTGCTAAGTTATCGTATTAGCACCGCGCCGCGTTATTAATATCGGAATTGCTAGTTATCCGGTATAGGTTTTTATTATCCCGGTTAGGGACTAGACTAAGGCTAAGGGCCGCGCCCTTAGCGAGTCGTCGTTGCGTCTAGGTAGGACTAGGCCCGGGCGGGCCTACTTATAGCGGGGCTAAGCTGCTAGTAAATTTATAAGCGCTTTTAAAAGCGCTAATTAGCAAATTTTATAGTAAGTTAGCGTAGTTTGCTAGTTTAGCTAAAAAGGCTATGCTTTTAGCCGGATTTAAACCGACCTTAGCGTTATAGCCGGTATGCTTTTTAAGCGTATAACTACTATATTATAAGTACTTACTTTTTTAAATACTATAAAAAACTAGTTTTAGCGTCTTAGTATACTAATAATATCTTTAAGTATAACTATATCTTACTTAAAGATAGTAATATGCTTTAATATAGTAAAAGTATAACTAATAGCGATTTTTAATTATTATAAAAATAAGTATAATTTAAGTATTAATATTCTTAAAAATATTATTAAAAGTATACTTTTTAAATACTTTTAAAGTATATTTATCGCTATAGCTTATATATAGTAGCTACTATACTTAAGAGTAAAGATAAAAATAATCTTTTAAATAAATTATATAAATAGTGCTTAAAGAATAATTAGTTAAGTAGATTTTTAAAGTCGTTTAATTTTCTTATAAAGCATAAGCTATAAAAAAGTTAGTACTAAATAAACATAAAGAAATAAAATAAAAAACTTACTACTTAGCTTAAACCTTTTTTTTTAAAGTATAACTTTTAGTAAACTATTATTATTAAAAAGGTATTTACTACCTTTTTAAGGCCTTTTACCTTTAAGCAGCTACTTACTTTTAATAAGCGGCTACTTACTTTTAGTAAGGGGCTACTTACTTTTAATAAGCGGCTACTTACTTTTAATAAGCGGCTGCTTACTTTTAGTAAATTAATTCTTAGGATTTCTTTTTTACTTACCGCTTAGTAAATTTAAAGAGTTATTTAGGCTTAAACTAAAGTTATGACTTTATATATTTAGTATATTTTAAATACCTTAAAGCGGCGTAAATATAAATATTATAAATTAAGCTATTAAGTAAAAATGTTATTATAATTAATTAGTATAAGCTAAATATTAATAATAAAGAACTTATTATTATTATTATATCTATAAAGTCGGAAAAGTATAATATAAAGTAAAGAAATAATATAAAATAAAAAATAGTAAAAAGCGTTAAAGAATAACTAATAAGCGCGCTAAAAATTTTACTTAACGATTTACTAAACTAATTAAAGCTATTACGGAATTTAAACAGCTATGCTTAAACTTCTTACTTTACCCTTAAAGAGCCTTATAAAACCCCGCGATAAGAACGCTTAAAGCACGTACTATAAAAGCTCGCTTAAGGAGATACGACGAATATTACTAATTAGACCCCGCTAAGGTTTCCGGGATATAACTATAAAGGGTTAAAAGCTTACTTAACTATAGTTTATAACGTCTTTAACTATAAAAGATACTATAAAAACTATTAAGCAGATTCCGCCGGTATCTTTAAGGGATTTTTAAGGATTTTTATAGGATATTTTAATTATAGTTCGACTTATTTTTAACTATAAAAGCACCTTAAAAGATATAGGATAAACCTTACCGCGATTTTTAAGGGATATTTAAGGATATTTAAGGGATTTCCTTAATTATAGCTTATAGTATTTTTAACTAGGCTTATACTTAGTTTATTAAGTAATTTTATAAAGATATTTATAGTTTATCTATATACTATAGATAGTATAGTTAAAGATCTTTAAAATTAGCTTAAAAAACTAAGTATAAAGTAGCTAGCTATACTTTTAAGAATAAATAAGCTTTTTATTATTTTTAAACCTTTATATATATTTATATATAGTAATTAGTTTATTATATAGGCTTAATTAGCGGTAATTAGTTTATAATACTAGCCTTAATTAGCGGTAATTAGTTTATAATATTAGCTTTAACTAATAGTAATTAGTCCGCGCCTTATTCTTTTATCCTTATGCTATAAAGCGTAGTAAATAGTAGTAATTCTTACTTATTTAAATAGAAATCCCTTAAATATCCGCTAAGCTTAAAGCGACTATATTATATAATTAAGTACTTATCTTATAAGAAGTTAAATACTAAATAATATTTTCTTTAGTAAGAAGCTCTTATTAGCTTTTAAGTTTAACTTTAATAATAAGTACCTCTTTTTTAACGCGCTTAAAATAAAACTTTAAGATAAAGTAGGCTATAAAAGTAAAAAAGGCCGCGGCTTATTAAGTATATTAGTTTAATAATCTTTTTTACCTTTTTTTAAGGTATTATACCGTAATAGCCTATAAAGCTAAATAAAATATAAAATAAGTCCCGCTTAGCTAAGCTAAGATTACTACTCTTTAAAAGGCAATCTACTTTTAAAATATTAATAAAAGCTAGACTATAAAACGATAAAATCTATATAATTAAGTAAACTAAATTTAGTATTACTTAAATAGATTAATTATCCTTTAAATAAAAGAAATAAGGATAAGCTAACTTTTAAACTATCTAGCTCCTTACCCGCTAAATACCCTCCGGATTAAGCTTATAATAAAGTTACTCTTTCCTTAAGATAATAAGCTTAGCGGATATTTTTACTATATACTACTAATAAAGTTTAACTTAAAGGCCTTAACCGGAAATCCGCTTTAAAGGATACTTAGTAGTTTCTTAGTTTAGTATTACTATTTAGCCTTATCCGCTATAACCGCGCTAACTAAAGCATTTTTAAGACTCTTAATTAATAGAAATAAGCCTCTTATACTAAAGGCCTTATAGTATACTAAATTCTAGGACGCGTATAAAACGGAAGGTTAAGCGCTTAGTAAGAGTATTAAGACTAAGACCTTAATAATAAGCGATAAGAATATAGTAAGCAATACCCTTAGTAAGCTAAACCTATTTATACTAAGCGCGTAAATATTAAGACTAAGTATAGCCTTAAGCCCTTTAATAAGAATAGTAATAATATTAAATAAATAATTCCTTAGTCTCTTTTAAGTATTAAGAAAAGGAAACGCGCTTATTAAGCTTTAAGAAAAACCTTAACTATAAGCTAAGGATATAAGGAGATTTAACTTATTAAGACCTTTAAAAGTATCTTTTAATAAAGTTTAAGAAGATAATAAAGCTAGTATATTCTAAGGAGTAGACTATTTTATTAACTTTATCCGCTAAAACGCTAATAAAAGCGAGGCTTATGCGGATAAATTAGCTATTTAATTGCCTTTTTTCCTTTAAGAAAGTATAGCGAAATAGTATTCCGAGGACCTTTAAAAACTATAATAAGAAGAACTTAGCGAGCCCGGCGTGAAATTAAGCTAATAGATATCCGCCTTATAAAAACGGTTCGGAATCCGCTTAAATATAGCGATATAAGCACTTAATAAAGAGTATTTTACTATTAAAGATATAATAATAAGACCCGACTTTAAGTCTTTAATATTATGCTTATAATATAAAGCTAAGGCCGCGCTTTATTAGCTAAACTACTTAACTATAGTAATTTATTAAAAGCTAGATATCTACTTATAAAAATCCTTATAACGTTTAGTAGGAAATAAGGATATTAATAAATAGATTAATAAATATAAGGAAATTCTTCCTTAGCTATAAGTTAAATATACTTAAGGATTTTAAAAGCGCTTATTAGCGCGAAAGAAATAGGTTTAACCTATAAAAATGTAAGGGCTAGCTAGCTATACCTTATACGCACTAAAACGATAGTCTAGGACGCCTTAGCTATTTATTAAAAGCTTACTAAGACTAAGGGTTATGTTTTTAAACCGCTTAATAAAAGCGGATATACCTTAAGCCTTATAACGCTTACTAAGCTAAGGAAGAAACCCGCTTAAATAGCTAAGAATATAAGCTAAAGTCCTTTAGCTTAAAAGAGAAAGGACCTTTAAGACTATATACTTACTAACGCTAAAGCTAAAATAAGCATACCCCGCGACTAAAAAAGAAACTATAATAAAGACTAATAACTATTTAAAGGATAAAGAGTATAATATAAAAAGAGCTTAGTTAAATACTAATAAAAGCTTAAAGGAAACCGTAATTTATATTATAGTAGACTTAGTATAAAAGGCTAATAAAGTATATAGATTCTATAATAAAGCATTCCCTTTAAAGAATAAGCTTTATTAATACGTTAAAGATAAATACCCCCTTAATTTTAACTAAGACGTTATTATATAAAGACGTAGCTTAGTATAGTAAGTAGTTATTTAAAAGCTATAAAGCGTTTAGATAGTTAAGGCTTCTTTTAATATCTAGCTATTTAACCTTAATAAGCTATTACGAATTACCTATAAACGCTTATTAATCTATAAAAAAGAAAGGCCTAAGATAAGTATTAAAGCCTATATAGATACTAAGGTAAACTAAAGCCTTATTTAAACGGACTTAATAAAAACCTTTTAAGATATAACTATAAACTCCTCTTAACGAATTCTTATTTAAGGAGTAAGAAGGATAGCTACCGTTAAATAGGCGGAATTTACTATATATATACTAAGAAAGCTAAATAGTAGCCTTATAGTTATAAAAGTAAGGATTAGCGCTTAAATAGTAAAACGCTTAGCGGCTAATATATTACTTAGCTAAGACTTTTTAGTTCCTTATTAAAAGGACTTTATTAACTTTATATTAGTCTTATAAATTAAGGCCTATAAAGGGATTAAAGCTAAAGTTAAGATAGTCCGGCTAAAATTAGTAATATATAGATAGGTAATTTACTTAATTATTATAACGATTTTAGCTAGTTCTAGCTACGCCTTACTTATATAAGTTTAGGCGCCGCTCTTAAGGCATAATATAATATTTTTCCTTAATAACCTTAAGCTTACCCGGATAATAATATAGGATTATAAGAGCTTTATAGCGATAAACTATTTTAAGGAACTACTAATACTCCGCTAAGGCTAAAAGGTAAGGATAATTATAGACCTTAATAAGTAGTTTTAGCTATATAAGGAGGTCGATACTACTGCTTTTTTAGCGGAAGCTCTTATAGAAATTCCGGATAAAATAAACCCCGCTAAGGACTTTTTATAAAAAGATCTTACTATAAACTATAAACTTAAAATCGGCCGAACTAAGGACTTACCTAAACTTACTACTAATAAAGGCGTTTAGATTTACGCTAAAGACTTAAGATATATATTAAAAGTCTAAAATATCCTTTAATTATTTCCTTACTTTTAAAAGGATAAAGGAGTAGTATATATAAATAAATCTAAATATATACGTATTCCTTTAGTAAAAGGATAGCAATACTAATAAGTTATATTAAAATTATACCTATTAAGCGATAAAGATAAGAAGGTAGTAGATATAATATTCGGTTAGCTAACTACGTAAGACCGATTAAAATAAGTATATAGGCTAACTTTATTCGCGGCGTTAGTATTTATAGTATAAAAGATAGTAAATAAAAAAGAAAAGGGATAAGTAGTTATAGACTTATAAAGGATTAATGCTATTACTACCTTAAACGCTTACTTAATGCCCCTTTAAAGCGATAGAATTAAACGCCTTTAATAAAAAGAGTTTATTAATATAGTAAACGTATAATCGTTTTTTTATTAGTTTTTAGTCTATTAAGACTACTAAGAAAGGTTTATAGTTATAAGCTATCGCGGGCTAGAAAAATTACTAGTAATATTTATAAGCTTAAAGAACTCCTTAGTATACGTTTAAAGGTTTATCGATAACGTCCTCTATAAATACTAAGAATACGTAGCGGCTTATATCGATAATATTATTATTTACTTTAATATAGCTAAAGAATACCTTTAATATTTAAAGGCTATATTTTACGCCTTTTATAACTATAATATTACCTTATCCGGACTAAAGTTTTTTTTAGTATACTTATCTATATAGCTCCTTAGATTTAAAGTAAACGCTATTAGCTTAATAAATATAAATAAACGTATATAAGCCTTAAAGGATATTGCGTTCTTAAAAAACCTTTAATAGCTTAAGAAATAGATCGGCCTTACTAAGTAGCTACGTTATATAGTCTTATATTTCGCTAAGGAAATCGATATCTTATAAAAATAAAAAATAAAGCTACTTTAAGTAAGATAGGAAGAAGGAGTCCCTTTAAAAGGCTAAGGATAGGCTTAATATACTATAAAAGCCGCTTTTTAGCTTACTTTAAAAGAAAAAAAGGCCTTTGCGATTTTAACTAAAAACCTTACTAAGCCTTAAACAATTTATTATTTTAACCCCGCTTAATAACTATTTATTTAGATAAATATATCTTAAAAATATAAAGTAGCGGCTATAGCTTTTTACTTAAAAGAAGGCACGGAATAAGATAAAAAGAGGCTATTAGCTTAAACTAAGGTCTAGCTTATTATTTACTTAAGCCGCGCCCTTTAAAGCGGAGAACCTTAATATTAGCTTATAAAACTTAAAGTAGCCGGTTTAGTATAAATAGTATATAAGTTATATACTATAGTACTATCTATAAGAACGCTATAAGTAGTTATCTTTACTAACTACGTAAGCACTTACGGAATTGTATATTAGAAATCCTTATTTTTTACTAATATAAAATCTAATAATAAGCTAGTCCTTATATCTTAATACTTAAGCTAATTCCCGCTTAAGGTATGCTATATTTTAAGCGTTAAAAACGTTATATTAGACGCGCTCTTACGTTTACTATACTAAAACGATAAGCCGGTATCCTTAAACTAAAAAGGGGAATTAAAATATATTAAAAAAGATAAGATAACGGACTGCGTATTCCTTTATATAAAAGCATTAATCGAATTACCGCTATACTAAAAAATAATTAATAGATATATAGAAGATATATAGTAAGTAAAAATTATAGTATAGCTTAGCGATAAGGATAAAGTCCCCGGACTCCTATTTTTCCGGTTATAAAGGTTGCTATACTTTATAAAAAATAATAAACGCTAAAAACTATATATCCTTAAGACTTACGCTAAGGAGATTATTAAAGATACTTACACTAAATACTTTTATACTAGCCGTACTTATATATAGTAAGACTTATTTAAAAGCTTCTTAATCCTACGGCTTAGTAAATATATAAATAAGGTTATAGATAGCTATAATACTTACTATTATAACTAAACTAACTAAGGTAAGACGCTAAGGTAGCTTATCCCGATTTAAAGCCCGCTAGTTCTATACTATATAATAGCGATAGACTTTATTACTAGGCTCTTTATAGTTTAAGCTAAATAATCTTTATAAAAGGATCTTATAAAGAACTTTTTTAATACTATATTAATTATAACTAATAAATTCTTAAAAATATATCTCTTTATCTTAAGTAATAACTAGTTTATAGCGGAAGACTAAGTATAAGCGTTATATACTAAACTACTTTACGCTAATTAAGGGATTTTAAAGGGGATAATCTTTAACTAAGATATAAAGTTTACCTTAGCATTTTAGCGGACCTTATAATAAGCCTTTAGATCGAAGCTTCTTATATTTACCGCTTAGCACCTTTAAACTAATAGCTTATTAAAAAGGCAAAACTAAACTATAAAAATCGCGCTACGATTCTTTACCGCTAATTTCCTAGACTTATGCTAAACTAATATACTAGTTGCCTTTTAGTTTAGCCTTAATAATTCCTTCTTCTTAGTAATTTACGCGGCCTTTAGTAAGCTTATTATAAGGATTAGAATAAATAATAGCTTTTAGTTCCTTAGTAACTACTTATACCTTTAAAACTAAGAGGTCTTATAAGAAGAAGCTAAGTTAGCTATCGCTTACGCTTAAGCCGCTATAAAGGATAAATATAATAAGAAATACCGCTTACTAAAATTTAAGCCCGGCGATTAAGTTTAGCTATAGCTTAGTAAAGGCTACTATATTACGGATAGTAAACTAGCGAAGCTTTAAAAAAGACGTACTAAGCCGTTTAAAGTTACTGCTAAAGTAAGATAGCTTATATACTAGCTAGATATAAAAAGGTCCTTTAATATTTATTTAGTCGTTTTAGTAATATAACTACGCTTAGCGGATAAGCTAGCTATATACTTAAGACTAGTTTAAGATAAAGGGATACTTTACTTAAATAAGTAAGAAGTAAAACGAATTTTATAAAGCTATATAATAAAGAAAGGCGGCGGAAAGCTAAAGAAAGAGTTCTTTATAGCTTAAAAGGCTAGCTAAGTAGCTATAACTTATAAGTAGACGAAAAAGCGGTCTTCTTACTAAAGATTATAAAAGCCTTTAAAAAAGCATAAAAGGAATTAGCTATTTAAGTAGTTTAGATAAAAGTATAACGCGCGGCTTTTATAACTTAATATAAAACTCTTTAACTAAGAGAATTAAGTAGTTAAGCTTAAGTATAAGACCTAAAAGTTACTATAAGTTATAAAAAACTATAACTTACTACGCTTAAGGTAATTAGGTATTTTTATAATAATATACCGCCGTTTACCTTAAGTAATAAGGCCTTTTTAGCCTTATAATATACTTATTTAAAATCTCTCCGCCGCTTACCCTCTTTTCTTTCTTTCTTCTTTTTATAACTATATTTCTTTTTATTACCGGCTATAGCCCGCCGCACCTCGCTTACTCTTATATATATAACTTTCTTTACTTTAAGCCTATAATCCTTATACTCCCGTTTTAAGTCCCTTTATTATTTAACGTCTCTTATAGCTAAGATTAGCTATTCCGCAACTACTTTTTTAGCTTACTTTCTTATAAGCCTTTATACCTTTAATATAAAGGATATAGGTAAGCGCTTAAGCTTTATAAAAATAAGGCGGCTATTCTTTATAGCTTTAAGTCCTTTAATAAGAGTTAAAACCTTTAAGTTTAAGCTTTTATATAAACCTACGCCGCTTTTTATAGCCGCGCTTAAGCTAACGGATTCGACTTAAACTATAGTACTATAAAGTATAGCTTATATTACCCTCTTTAAATACTTAACTTAAATAACTTCCCTCCTGGCCTTATACTATAGCGTAGTTTAAATAGCCGGTTTTATAGTAACTTAGCTATACCTCCCGCTTAGCTTTTATTATTTAAAAGCCCCCGCTATTTATATATTTTTTAAGGTGTAGCTAAAAATCTTTATTAGCGGAATAACTAGCTAATACTTAATGCCCTTAGGTTAGCTAACCTCGCTATAGTCTTAAGATTTATAATAGCCGCTATAACTAGCGGAAACCCGTTTTAGTTAAACGATTAAAATAACGTCCGCGCTATCTTTAACTATATATTTAAGGCCTAGCTTAACTAGTTTATAGCTAGGTTTATAGCGGCGTCTTAAGCTACTATAGCTAAAACCCTTTCTCGCTTTATACGCGGTCTAGCTTATACTATAAAATCTCTTTCTTAGCTTATAGCCGCTATAAGCCTTAAGGACTTATTTAGTCCCGCTTAGCGAACGCTTTTCCCGCTTACCGCTACGCTTAGCCCGGCTATATAAAGGCGTATAAGCGCCTTATTATAGTCTATCCGCCGTCCCTCCTTAACCGGAAGAGATAGCGATAACTAGCCTCGCGATATATTCCGCTGCTTAATCTTATAAAAGCCGCTAGTAATAACTAATATAATCCTTAACGGGCTTAGCTTCGCGGGCTTATACTTTAGTAATAAGATTATAATAATCGGGAGTTTCCGCTTAGCTATAAACTACGCTAAGTTTTACTTATAGGCTTATAAAGAGTTTAAATATAACTTAACTTTAACCTAAGCAATAAAATTCTTAGGCTTTAATATCCGCTTTATTAGCCGTATTAACTATACGCTTTATATTCTTACCCTTAAGGCCCCTTTTATATATAGGTTTTTTAAGATTATTAAGCACGTTTAAAACTTTAAAAGCAAGGAGTTAAGTATTAAGGATATTAAGGACCTTATTACTTCCTTTTAAGCGGGAATATAAATATTTAATACCTTAGTGCTAACTATACTTATTAATATTAATAAGATAGCTTACTTTTACCTTAATACCTTCTTAATAGCTAGACGCGCGTTAGTTAGCGGAAAGGTATAAGTAGTAGCGCTATATAAAAAGAATAATAAGTTAAAAAGCCCGGCGATAAAAAGCAAGGGATAACTACGATAGCGGTAGTAAGTAAGATATAATATCTTACTTATAGGCGGCTTATAAGGCTAGTAAGTAATATAGAAAATTTAGCGGAGGATTAAAAAACGGCGTAAAAGGGTAAGTAAGATAATAATAAAAAATAAGGCTTAAATAAAGCTAGTCTCTTATAATATATCCCGCTAAGAAATTTAAGTATTCCTTAGCATAAAGACTCCTTACTACTTAATAAGTGCTTAGATATACATCTTAAAGAAAAGTCGGAAAGATTTACTATAAGTTTTAGCTAAATATATTAATCGCTTTAATAAAGACGAAGATATATAACTAAATAAAAAGTAAGGATTTATAATAAGAGCCGCTTACTAGCTATTTTAAGCTACTTAGCTACTATTAGCTAAGTAAGCTAAAAAAACTATTAAAAGGATAAAGATAGCGCACTATTAATATAGTATAAAGACGCTACTATAAAGCTATTACTTAGCGCCCCCTTTACTTTATTCTTACTTTAAACTAATAAGGATATTAGCTTTTCTTTCTTACTTAAAGGAGTTATTATAAAATCTAAACGGCTATACTTAAACTCCTTACTTTACCCTTAAGGAGCCTTATAAAACCCCGCGATAAAAACGCTTAAAGTATATATTACGAAGGCTCGCTTAAGGAGATACGATAAATATTATTAATCGGACCCCGCTAAGGTTTTTAAGATATAACTATAAAGGGTTAAGAGCCTACTTAACTATAGTTTATAATATCTTTAACTATAAAAGATATTATAGAAACTATTAAGCGGATTCCGCCGGTATCTTTAAAGAATTTCTAAGGATTTCCGCGGGATATTTTAACTAAAGTTTAACCTATTTTTAACTATAAAAGTATCTTAGAAAATATAAGATAAACCTTACCGCGATTTTAAAAAGATATTTAAGGATATTTAAAGGATTTCGTTAATTATAGTTTATAGTATTTTTAACTAAGCTTATACTTAGTTTATTAAGCGATTTTATAAGGATATTTATAGTTTATTTACGTACTATAGATAGTATAGTTAAAGATCCTTAAAATTAGCTTAAAGAACTAAGTATAAAGTAGCTAGCTATACCTTTAAGAATAGATAAGCTTTTTACTATTTCTAAACCCTTATATAAATTTATATATAGTAATTAGTCCGTTATACCGGCCTAACCGGCGGTAATTAGTTTATAATACCAGCCCTAACTAGCGGTAATTAGTTTATAGTACTAGCCTTAACTAGTAGTAATTAGTCCGCGCCTTGTCCCCTTATCTTTATACTATAAAGCGTAGTAAAAGCACTTTAAAAAAAGTAAGGTATATAGGGTAAATTTTTATCTTTATATCGCTACTAAAAAATCTTTTCTTTTTTTTTCTTAATCTATATTTTATAATAACCTTAAAATAAAATAAGTAAGTAATATATAATTATAATATCTTACTCTTTACTTCTTTTAATCTATTTTTACTTTTATAGTACTATAGTTTCCGTTTTCTTAGTATAGATAGTAAGAATTTATTTATATAAAGTAAGTGTTTAAGCTCTTTATACTAATCTTTTATATTAATTAGTTCCTTTTTAAGGCGCTTAACTAAGTCTACCTTAAAAAAGAGGAAGTTAGTAAAGAAGCTCTTAAGAAACGCTTATATAAAGAAATAAGGCGATTAAGTTTAAAGTATAATAAAGGATAAGCAGCTCTTTAAAAAGAGTAAGAATATAATACGCTAAGCGATCGCTTAAGTAAAGATAAAAAATTATAGTATTAGCTTAGTAAGTAAGCTTAGATCTAGCAGCTTAATCTGCTTTACTTAGGAAAAAGACTTAAGCTATTAAGGTTAAATAGTAAGTTATTACTACCTTTATTATATTTATTACTTATACTAACTAATTATTTAGTATTTAATATAGCTAATACTTAAACTAAGTTTAGAATAAGCTCTTTTTTTTAATAGATAAAAGCATTAATATTATTAATAGTAATAACTTAAACTTTAACCTTTTTCTTTAAAAAGACATTAAAATTAAAAACGAATTTAAAGCACTAAAATATAATAAGATTAGCTTAATACTAAATAAGTTTATAAAAAGTTAAAGCTTAGTAGTAAGCAAAGTATAAGCGATTAACATATAAGTATTTATAAGGTTATTATATAAAAAAATAGTATGTTTTTTTACTGCTTTTTATTAGTTTTTACATTATTATTAATACTACTTAAAATAATAAAGCTTTATTACTTTATTATATTAAAGATAAGCTTGCTATAACTATTAAGTTATAGGGTATTAAGCTATATTTACTTAAAATATACTTCGATTTAGTACTTTAAGTAATAAATAATACTTAGTAAAAAAAAAGAATTAGTAAGTAAGTTTTTTTAGACCTTTATTATACTCTCTTATACTAACTTTAAATAGCCCTTTTTTTACTATTTATAGCTTTAATGTTTTTTTAGATAGCGAACTTTTTACTTAGTTTGTTTTATATTTATTATAAAGTAAGGAAAGGCTAGTATATAAGTACTGTTTATAGTATTATAATAATAAGCTATAACAAGCCTACTTATATATAGCGGGTCTATGTTTATATATACAGACTTAGCCCTTCTTATATAATAAGGCTTAAGCTATAGCTTAAGTCCTTATAACCTTATAAGTTAAAGACTTTAATATAATACCTTTACTCTTTATACTATATAAAAAGGCTTAAAGCTATTAGCTATTATAAAGGGCTATTAACTATTATAAAAAGCTACTTAGTCTACGGCTTTATAAGTACGGGACTTATATTATAATAATTAAGGCCGTATAATAGCGGGTTTAATAGCCTTACCCGCTATATTCTAGAATTTAAATAGCCACGCCTAAACTCCTTACTTTACTTTTAAAGAGCCTTATAAAACCTTATAATAAGAACGCTTAAAGCACGCACTATAAAAGCTCGCCTAAGGAGATACGATAAATATTACTAGTCGGACCCCGCTAAGGTCTTTAAGATATAACTATAAACAGTTAAGAGCCTACTTAACTATAGTTTACGACGTTTAACTATAGTTTACGATATCTTTAACTATAGAAAATACTATAAAAACTACTAAGCGGATTCCGCTAGTATCTTTAAGGGATATTTAAGGATTTCCGCGGGATATCTTAACTATAGTCCGACCTATTCTTAACTATAAAAGCACCTTAAAAGATATAAAATAAACCTTACCGCAATTTTTAAGGGATATTTAAGGATATTTAACTAGCCCGACTAATAGTAATTAGTTTATAGTATTAGCCTTAATTAGCAGTAATTAGTTTATAATACTAGCACTAACTAGCGGTAATTAGTCTACGCCTTATCTTTTTATTCTTATACTATAAGGTATAGTAAATAGTAGTACTTTTTACTTATTTAAACGGAAATCCCTTAAATATCCGCTAAGTTAAGAGCGACTATACTATACGATTAAGTACTTATCTTATAAGAAGTTAAATACTAAACGATATTTTCTTTAGTAAGAAGCTTTTATTAGCTTTTAAGTCTAACCTTAATAATAAGCACTTTTTCTATAACGCGCTTATAATAAAACTTTAAGATAAATAGGCTATAAAAGCGAAAGAGGCCGCGGCCTATTAAGTATACCGGTTTAATAATCTCCTTTACCCTTTTTTAAGGTACTATATTATAATAGCTTATAAAGTTAAATAAGACGTAGAATAAGTCCTGCTTAGCTAAGCTAAGACTATTACCTTTTAAAAAGTAATCCGCTTTTAAAATACTAATAAAGGATAGACTATAAAATAATAAAACCTATATAATTAAGTAAACTAAATTCGGTATTACTTAAATAAATTGATTATCCTTTAAATAGAAAAAGTAAGGATAAGCTAACCTTAAAACTATTTAGCTCCTTACCCGCTAAAGACTTTTTAAATTAAGCTTATAATAAAGTTACTTTTTCCTTAAGACGATAAGCTTAGCGGATATTTTTACTACGTACTACTAATAAAGTTTAGCTTAAGGGCCTTAACTAGAAATCCGCTTTAAAGGATACTTAGTAGTTTCTTAGTTTAGTATTAATATTTAGCCTCGTCCGCTAAAGCCGCGCTAATTAAGGTATTTTTAAGACTTTTAATTAATAAAAACGAGCTTCTTACGCTAAGGGCCTTATAATATACTAGATTTTAAGATATATATAAAACAAAACGTTAAGCGCTTAGCGAGAGTATTAAAACTAAGACCTTAATAAAAAGCGATAAGGATATAGTAAGCGATACCCTTAGTAGGCTAAACTTATTTATACTAAGCGCGTAGATACTAAGACTAAGTATAGCCTTAAGCCCCTTAATAAAAATAGTAATAATATTAAACGAATAATTCTTTAGTCTTTTTTAAGTATTAAGAAAAAAAGACGCGATTACTAAGCCTTAAGAAAAACCTTAACTATAAGCTAAGGATATAAGGAGATTTAACTTATTAAGACTTTTAAAAATATTCTTTAACGAAGTTTAAGAAGATAATAAAGCTAATACGTTTTAAGGAGTAAACTATTTTATTAACTTTATCCGCTAAAACGCTAGTAAAGGCGAGGCTTATATAGATAAATTAGCTATTTAATTGCCTTTTTTCCTTTAAAGAAGTATAGCGGAATAGTATTTTAAGGACCTTTTAAAACTATAATAAAAAGAACTTAGCGAGCTTAGTATCGGACTAAGCTAATAGATCTCCGCCTTATAAAAACGGTTTAGAATCCGCTTT
>JAPEBW010001479.1:0-23572 GCA_027405785.1 Ophiocordyceps robertsii | reverse complement strand
CAATATCCTAGCTTAGGAATATACTATAAATATAATATAGCATTTAATATGTTATTTTTCAAAGCCTATACTAATGCTAATTAGGCTAGTGATCTTATAAACCGTAAGTCGGTCTTTAGATACTGTTTCTTTATAAATAATAACATTATAAGCTAGGCTTGCTAAAAACAAAAGTATATAGCACTCTTTATATGCAAGGCTAAATATATAGGCCTTAAGGAGGCTAATAAAGAAGCTTTATATTTATATAGTTATTTTAATACTATAGTAGAAGGAATGTCTATAAATATACTTAAAAATAAAGTCCTGATAAATTTTACAGACAATCAATCTGCATTAAAAATAGTAAAGAATCCTAAATCACATAAGCTAAGAAAACATATAGGCTTAGCATATAACTTTACGCGTAATAGTGTTAAAGAAAAAGAGATAAAGGTTTATTATATAAAATCTAAAGATAATATAGCAGATATATTTACTAAGGGATTAGGTTTTATACTATTCGATAAATTCTGAAGTTTACTAAGAATTTAAGAGGTTATAATATAAATTCCTATATTAGAGGTTTTTAGCTATTTCTTACTTTCTTTAGCTTTCCTCTATATAACTTAAGGTTTTTTACTTATATAAAGGTTTTCCTTAAACAATAAAATAAAGAGGTTTTACTTAAAATTATATAATAAGTTTTTCCCTTTAAGAAAGATTAAAAGCTTGAAGTTATTTCCTATAAAATAGGTTTTCTTAAGCTATAAACGAAAGGATTTTTCCTTATTTAAAGATTTTTTACTTTACTTTAGTTAGTATGTTTAAAGCGCACTTATATACTATAAGTAGCCTTTAAAGGAGGCTATAAGGGAGTAAAATATACTCTCTTTAGAAGAGGAAACTCGTCTCTTTTTTCGGCCTTTAACTACTAATTTTCTAGTAACTAAAACTCTCTCTTAAGTAGACTCTCTTTAGGAGGGTATAGGCGTAAAACGCTTATTATTCCTATTTAAATAGTCCTGAGAAGGTTTAATCGGAAGGGGCCTTTTATAAAAAGAGGAGGAAAAAGAAGCTTTAGGTTTAAAACCTACTGCCTTTACCTTATCTTTATTTTCCTCGAGCTAAAAACAGTCTTTTATAACATAGCCCTTTTTCTTATAATTCTTATAAAAGGCGGGTTTTTTACTATATAAAAAGAATAGCTAATTAAAAAAGGGACCTTTTAAAGCTTTAATCCTTTTAAACCTATTAATTAAAGAGGAAGAAAGTAATTCTAAAGTACAAGCTTAAGCGGTATCTCGAAAAGCTTAAGAAATATTAGTTATAAAGCTAGAATAAGAGCTATTTAAGTATTTTAAAATCTAAGTAATAATCACTACCTAAAGGATTTTAATTTCTTATATATTTAGCTTATCGAAAAGCTCTTTTATCTTATTTAGATATACCTCGATCGAAGTATAGGTTTTAAGGGTTATATTAAATAGTTCTTTTATAAGAAGAAAATTTAAGATAAAATTCACTAGATTATAAAAGGTTTTTAAAGCTTCCTAAGCTAACTTTATAGTTATATAGTGTTTTATCTAAGAGAGAGGACTATCCTTAACTATAAGACGTATAAGGGCAAGGATTTCCGCGGATTTAGTATGTAGATCTTAAGAGACGGCTCCGGCGGCTTTCTCCCGGATAAAAACGGATTCTATTCGGAGTAACTAAGAGGAATAATTCGAAGAACCTTTTAGCTTGCTAAATTAGTCGTCGTACTTAGTGGCTATGTTTTTTATAGATTCTTTCGAGAGGTATTTCCGGATAAAGGTTAATTAGAAAGAGAGAAGGTAAGAAATATTAATCGAAAGGATATTAGTAAAGGAATATAGTACAAAGGGTCTAAAAAATAGAAGGAAATATTTATTTGAAAGTGCGTTCGTTATTATAAAGGGAAAAATATTTATAAGGTTTTTTATGTTTAATATAGTCTTAAAGATATAGTTATAAAGATATAAGGTATAGGAAGGAGGAGGAGAGGGGGAAAACTAAGGAACCGAGTCCGATAAGATATCGGGAGAATTTTAGAGAAAATACGCTTAGTAAGCGCGACTACGTAGAAGGTAGGAAAGAGGTTTGCTAGAATTTTTCGATAACGTAATAGTCGGAAAAACGTCGGCAGGTGTCGGGGGTAAGTCCGGCTTAAAGGGAAGCTAGGCTTATAACTAATTAAGGAGCAAATAGGTGTAGAAGAGAGCAGGGTTATAGCTATAAGTAAGGGGATTATAAAGATGTAAAGAGTGTGCGAAAAGGTAAAGAAATAAGTAAGATATATATATATTAAGTTAATAATCTATTTAAGGTAAAGGGGGGACTAAGGCCTCCTTATATAGATAATTCCTAAGCTATAAGTAACTTAAGTGATTTAGAAAAGAGAGCCTTATTTAGCGTAGTTATATATAGTGGGCTAATAGCTATTATTAAGTTAATATTATATTTATAAGCTTAGGGAATAATTCCGTAAGGAATATTAAGTGGCGTAGTAACTTAACACGGATTATATATATAGTCTCTATATATACCTCTTTCTAATCTGCTTATACCTTACTTGTTTTTAGGTGGAATAATATAAAGGAATATACATAGTATAAAGAATTATATAGCGGATTTAATATATATTTCAGCGTATTTATATTATGTGTTATTTATGCTATATTTAGCCTATAAGCTGCGGGAGAGTATATTTTACTCCTTTATAAAACATCGTAAGGATTCTTATAAGTAGACGTCTAGCTTTTAGTAAATTACTATAGTTAAGTAGTCTAGCTAGTAAAGCGCGGCCTTAGCTTTACGTTATAAGCGTGATATCTAAGACTTAAAGTCGGATCTTATTATTATATCTTTAATAGTAATGTGCTTTTTATTAAGTGCTTATACCGCTATATTTAAGCGGATTCCGAACCGTTTTTATAAGGCGGAGATCTATTAGCCTAATCTAATACTAAGCTCGCTAAGTTCTTCTTATTATAGTTTTAGGAGGTCCTTAAATCACTATTCCGCCGTACTTCTTTAAAGGAAAAAGGGCAATTAAATAGCTAATTCGTCTATATAAGCCTCGCCTTTACTAGCGTTTTAGTAGATAAAGTTAATAAAACGGTTTACTCCTTAAAACGTACTAGCCTTATTGTTTTCTTAAACTTTATTAAAAGATACTTTTAAAGGTCTTAATAAGTTAAATCTCCTTATATCCTTAGCTTATAGTTAAGGTTTTTCCTAAGGCTTAGTAAGCGTATCTTCTTTTCTTAGTGCTTAAAAAAGACTAAGGATTTATTCGTTTAATATTATTACTATTCTTACTAAGGGGTTTAAAGCTATACTTAGTCTTAATATTTATACGCTTAGTATAAATAGGTTTAGCCCGCTAAAGGTATCGCTTACCGCGTCTTTATCGCTTATTATTAAGGTCTTAGTCTTAATACTCTCGCTAAGCGCTTAACCTTTTATTTTATACGCGTCTTAGAATCCGGTGCGCTATAAGGCCCTTAGCGTAAGAGGCTTGTTTTTATTAATTAAGAGTCTTAAAAATACCTTAATTAGCGCGGCTATAGCGGATAAGGCTAAACGGTAATACTAAACTAAGAAATTACTAAATATCCTTTAAAGCGGATTTTTAGTTAAGGCCCTTAAGCTAAACTCTATTAATAGTATATAGTAGAAATATTTACTAAGCTTATCGTCTTAAGGAAAGAGTAACTTTATTATAAGCTTAATTTAAAGGGTATTTAGCGGGCGAGGAGCCGGATAGTTATAAGGTTAGCTTATCCTTACTTCTTTTATTTAAAGGATAATCGATCCGTTTAATTAATACTAAATTTAGTTTACTTAATTATATAGGTTTTATCGTTTTATAGTCTATTCTTTATTAGTATTTTAAAAATAAATTACCTCTTAAAAGGTAGTAGTCTTAGCTTTACTAAGCGGGACTTATACTACGTCCTATTTAGCTTTATAAGCTATCGCGGTATAGTACTTTAAAAAAAGGTAAAGGAGATTATTAAACTAATATACTTAGTAAGCCGCGGCCTTTTCCGCTTTTATAGCCTACTTATCTTAAAGTTTTATTATAAGCGTATTAAGGAAAAGGTACTTATTATTAAAGTTAGACTTAAAGGCTAATAAGAGCTTCTTATTAAAGAAAATATCGTTTAGTATCTAACTTCTTATAAGATAAGTACTTAATCGTGCGATATAGTCGCTTTTAGCTTAGCGGATATTTAAAGGATTTTTATTTAAATAAGTAAGAATTACTACTATTTACTACGCCTTATATTATAAAGATAAGGGGATAAGGCGCGGACTAATTACCGCTAGTTAGGGCCGGTACTACGGATTTATTACCGTCGGTTAAAGCTAGTATTATAAACTAATTACCGCCGGTTAAGCTAATAAAATAAACTAATTACTATATATAAACGTATATAAGGGTTTAAAAATAGTAAAAAGCTTATTTATTCTTAAAAGCATAGCTAGCTACTTTATACTTAGTTTTTTAAGCTAATTTTAAAGATCTCTTACTATACTATTTATAGTATATAGATAAGCCGTAGATATTAAAATAAAATCACTTAATAAACTAAATATAAGCTTAGTTAAAAATACTATAAACTATAGTTAAGGAAATTCCTTAAATATCCTTAGATATCCCTTAAAAATCGTAGTAAGGTTTATCCTATATCTTTTAAGGTGCTTTTATAGTTATAAACGGGTCGAACTATAGTTAAGATATCCCGCGGAAATCCTTAAATATACTTTAAAGATACTAGTAAAATCCGCTTAGTAGTTTCTATAGTGTTTTTTATAGTTAAAGATATTAGAAACTATAGTTAAGTAAGCTCTTAACCCTTTATAGTTATATCCCGGAAACCTTAGTAGGATCTAACCGGTAATATTCGTTATATCTTCTTAGGCGAGCCTTCGTAGTATATACTCCGGGCGTTCCCGTTATAAGGTTTTATAAGGCTCCTTAAGAGTAAAGTAAGGAGTCTAAGCATGGCCGTTTAGATTCCGTAATACGTAAGCTATTTTTATTAGCTTAACAAGTAGTTTAGTAACCTTATAAGTTATATAAGGTATAAATTATAAATTAGCATATATAAGTATATAAAAGCATATTAATAAAAAGCCTTTTAGTAGCCTTAAAAAGGTATAAAAGGAGGTCTTTCCTTCTTTTTCTCTTAACTTTTTTCCTTTCTTTCTTTCTTTTTCTTTATTTAGTTTTAACCTAAGAAATCCGTATAATAAGATACCCTTACCTTATTCGGTTTAGTAGTTAGCACTAAGTCTTTTTTTCCCTTTCCGGCTAGTAAATTAAAATTAAATAAATTATACCTTACTACTTAGTATATAAGAAATACTAAAGGTTCCGCAATATAAAACTAGCTTATAAGAATCTTTACGAACTTAATAGCTCCGATAAAAAATACTTAGTATTTATATACTTAATAAGTTTTTTAAGCTATTAAGTAAGAGAAAGGTATTTATTATAATTACGTTTATTTAATTATAATAAATAAAAGGAGAATATTTACTTTTATAATATTCTAGCTAACTAGTTAGCCGTAAGCTAGTTTAAGGTATTTAAAGCTTTCTTATCCCTTTATAAGCTTTATATATAGTAGTTTTATTTTAAAGATTAAGGCTCTTAAACCTTATACTAAAGAGTTAGCTAAGCTATAAAAGTTTATTACTTCTCTTAAAGCTTATTTTTTATTTTATCTTACTACAATAAACTAAGAAGTAGTTAAGGTTATATTTATATTTAGTTGCTTATAATACTTAGTAGCAATATAGTTCGAACCGATTCCTAAGGACTATATAGATAATAGTCTTAAAAATAAGAATTCCGAGACGAAGAATATTTTTAAGAATTTCGATAACTTTAAAAAAGCTTTACGAAAAACGTTAGGAATAATAAATAAGCAATAATTAGCAAAGCATAAATTAAGAAGCTTTAAGTAGGTTATATCTTTATCGGCTTATATAGCTCGATTTTAATAGATAACGTTTAAGCTAAAATAAAAAGACGATACCCTTATAACGACTTTCTACGAAGGTTTTTAAGAGGAAGTTAAAGACGAAATCTACCGCTTAAATAAGCTAAAGACGCTATTAAACTATATTAGTTTAGCGGTCTAGATAAATAATAAGTAGTATTAACGCCGGTAGTAGAAAAGGCACCGTTCGACTCTTAGTAAGGTTATAAAGAAAAATAATAAAAAGCGATAGCGCGACTTAAGTAACGCAATAAACCTAAATACCCTTAAAGCGAGCACGCTAAAGCCCGCTAAGAAAGCTATTTAATGCTTTAACTATACGAAGGAAGGCTATATTATAAGAGACTATATTAAAAAGAGGAAATTCTTTAAGGAAAGGGACATACTTATTCGCGAGAATAATACCCTCTTAGCTTATAATCCGCGATATACTTTATTACTATATTTAATTAAGGATACTAAAAAAATTAACGCTAAGCTTATTATACTAACCCTTAGTCCGTTTAAGACTAGTTTACCTATAAAAGGTCTTTATAAAGAAGAACTTAATAAAGAGATAAAAATAAAAGCTAAAAGCTTAGATAACTAATAAAAGAATGCTTTTAAGACCGAGGATAATTATAAGTATAGAACTTCCTTATAAACTATTTATAAAGATAATAAAAACGCTCCTTATTTTAATATAAATATTATACCTTTAAATACGGAAGATAATAGTAGCTATAATGTTAAAGACTTAAAATTTAATAAAATAGATAAAGAGCCCTTATTTAAGAAAGAAGATAGCAATAAGCCTTACGCTCCTTTTAAAGAATATCTTAATATAGTTATTACTATTAAGGATAAGGCGTATAAGTAGTTATCTTAGACTAAATACTATAAAAATAACTACCTTATATATCTTTTTAATAAGTAAGGAAGCGGATAGTTTTTTAAACTAAAAAAGACTTTTAATAAACCCGCTATAACGATTAAGGAACTTACTACTAATACTAAGGTTTTTATAAAAAACCTTAAGGAGGATATTAAAGCTAATAAAGAGGAACTTATATAAAAAAATACTAATAACTGGATTAAAATCAAATAACTTTTACTCTTTAAGCAGTATAATAAAACGACTATCGAAAACCTTTAAGACGGCAACTTAGCTTTAATAAATAGGATAATTAAGCTTAAGGAAGATTATATCTCTCTTTTTATATATATTATTAATTTTATTAAAGATAAAGACGATCTTAAGAAAAAGAATAATAAGCTAGCTAATAAGCTTAAGGAAGATATAAAATTCCTTAACTTAGCTATTAAAGATACGTTTAGACGATATAGCGAGTATTTTAAGACTAATTATAATCTTCGCAATAAGAATTATAATTTAGATATACTTCTAAAAGTAAAGAGATTCTTAAAAAATATGCTTAAAAACTAGCTAGAAATATAGTAAAACGAGTATAATAACCTTAGATAATAAAACAAGATAATTCATACTAAAGGAATTTTTATAGATAATCCTATAATAAAGAATTATGCTATTATTAAAGATTTAGTTTTTAAAGCTATTAAGAAGCTTAGTAACTTAAATAGACTAGTTCCGTAAAGAAATTAAGATTTACTAAGAAGTTAGTAGACAAGGCAAAAAACTAACGAGCCTAGGAATAATAAGGCTATTTCTTAGTAAAAAGAACTTACTTACGTTAAATAATAATTCTTAAAGTATAAAAAAAACCCTTTTATTAAATTTAAGAGGATATCGCCTTAACGTATTAATAGATTGCGGTATAATAAGTACCTATCTTCCTCTTATAATAGTAAATCGTTTAAAATTATATTATAAAAGAAAAGATAAGCCTTATATACTTCTTTTAGCAAAAGGATTATACTTTAAGTATAATAATAGTAAGATTATGCTAAAGACTAATCTTCTTAAGTATACGATCGGGATTTATAACTTTAAAGACTCTTTTAACGTCTTAGCTATTAGCTATAATATTATATTAAGACTACTCTTTTTACGGAATTATAATTATATAATTAATTAGGATAAAGGCCTTTTAAGGTTTAAAGACGATACCTTAATATTCCTCTTTATAGTCTAATAAAGGACGACCCCGGAACGAGACCCTTTAATAATTAAAAGACGGCAATACTTAATAATAACTATATAAAGAATAGCAATAATAAGGACAATAAAGCTTCCTATATAGATATAAATATCGCATTAATAAATATCGCAATAAAAGACGATAAGACGACTAGTATAACTAAAGATAAAATAGTTACGACTAGTATAATATAAGCGAAAATAACGCCGAACCTTAATAAAGATACTAAAAGCCTTAAAGATAATTATAAAGCTACTTATAATTTATTAAAAGAAAATCTATCGAATACTTAAAAGGATATTAAGTAGTAATACCTTAAGTAAAAAGATAAGGTTAAGAAGAAACGGAAAAAGAGAAGGATTAAGAATAAGATATATAAGAATAGCTTATAGTATTAAGAAAGTACTATTAATTTAAAACACCTTAAAGAGCGAATATAGTATATAAGACGTTTAAAAAGTATTATTAACTTAAAATACCCTAAGGATTATTGTCTTAAAATACTTAGAAATATACTAAAGAGATATTTTAATATATTTACGCCGCTACTTAAAGATAGGCTACTATTATAAGGTAGTTAGAATTACTAAATTAAGTTAAAAGAAGGCTTAAAGCTTAGATTCCGTAAGATATATAACTTAAATTAAAAGTATTTAAAGTTATTAAAAGAATATATCGATAAAAACCTATAAAGGTTTATATTAAAAAGTTTAAATAAAAATATAGAGCTCTTATACTATTTACTTTAAAGAATAGTAACGATAAAGAAAAAACTTAACTTTATATCGATTTTAAAGAGATAAATAATAATATAATAAAAAACCGGACTTTATTACTTTTTATAAGCAAAATAAGGGATAGATTAGCTAATAAGTAGTAGTATACTAAGGTTAACCTTAAATCTACTTATAGCTAAATACGTATTAAAAAAAGAGACGAATTTAAAAAAGCCTTCGGAACGCGATATAGACTTTATAAATTTTCAGTTATGCTTTTAAGATTAACTAATATACTAGCAACCTTTTAAAAAAAGATTAATAGTATATTAAATCCTTATTTCGACCAATTCTACACGGCTTATCTAGATAATATTATTATATACTTTAATACGCTAAAGTAACACTATAAAAAAGTCGATATAGTACTAAAAGCGTTAAGAAAAGCTAGTTTATATATTTTACCGGAGAAATATAGCTTTTATATATAAAAAGTAGAATTCTTAAGGCATATAATTACTCCTTTTTATTTACGGATAGACCCTTAAAAGATTTCTATAATTAAAGATTAGCTAATTCCTATAAATATTAAGGAAATCTAAAGCTTTATAGGATATATAAATTATTATAGGAAGTTTATATCGGACTTTTTTAAGAAAATTATACTAATATTATCGGTATAAAGGAAGCTAAAATAGACCCTTTTAAGTAGAACTTAAAAGCCGACGAAGCTTTTAAAAAGATTAAAGGATTACTTATTAAAGAACTTATATTAAATACTTATAATATAAAGAAGCCGTTTAAGTTAAAAACAGATGCTTTTAATTTTACATTTAGCGCGTAGCTAAGCTAGCGCGATAAGAATAATATTTTTCAACCTATAGCGTTTAATTTAAAAAAGCTAGTAGGTATAGAGATTTGTTACTTAATTCACGATTAAGAATTCTTAGCTATTATATATGCTTTTAAAGAATTTCGGCATTATATTTTAAGGAATAAATATAAACTTAAGGTTTATACGGATTATAAGATTATTAGTCTTTTTGCTATAACGTAGCAGTAAAATGCTAGGTAAATACGATAGGCTAAATTCCTTTTAGAATTTAATTATAAGATTATTTATAAGAAAGGTTTTAAGAATAACTAAGCTAATATAATTAGCCGACGACCGGACCTTAACGATAAAAAAGAGCCTTATAAAGAGACCTTGTTATTTCTAAATAATAATAGTCATTTAAAGTTAAAGACGTTATATATACTATTTAATATATAAGGAGATCTTACTACTTTAAAATTACTTAAGAATTCTTATAAGAACCTAAATAAGAAAAGAAATAAGAATCTTAAGTAAGAGGGAAAAATAGCATTTTATAAGAATAAGCTATTCCTTACTTTAAAGACTAAGAAAATAGTTATAATAGATTTTTATTCGCACCCTTTATACGGATATTAAGGTATTACGAAAACATATAATAGGATTAAAAACTATTATAATACTTATAACCTTTATAAGAAAATCTAAGGAGTTATTAAGTTATGCGAAGTATATAATAAAAGCAAGGCTATATAATATAAGCCTTATAGTAACTTAATTCCTTTAAAAGTTCCTTTAAGACCTTAAGACTTTATAGCTTTAAACTTTATTACGAAATTACTAAAGTCTATAGATCCTATAACTAGTATAAAATACGATTTTATTTTAGTTATAGTTAATCGTCTTATAAAATATAGCTATTTTATTTTAACGTATAAAGCTATAAATATAGAAAAGTTATCTTATACTTTTATAAGATATATTATAGCTAATCGAGGACTTCTAAGTTCGATTATTTCGGATAAGGATCGGAAATTTATTTTAAATTTCTAGTAAGGCTTAACGCGAGCCTTAAGTATAAAGCATATATTATCTACTACTTTTTACCTTATTATAGACGGAATAATAAAACGACTAAATTAAACGCTTAAGCAATATCTTAAAAGCTATATAAATTATTAGTAAAATAATTAGCTTTTTAAATTGCTTATAGTATAGTTAGCGTATAATACCTCTTATTCTAAGCCTATTAAGAATACTCCGGTATTTGCGAATTATAGCTTTATATCCAAAGCCTATAAGTCTTTTTTACTTAAAGAAGTTATAGCTAAAAAAGCTATATTAAACTTTAAGTAGTTAATAAGCTTATACGGATTTATAAAATCAAAATTAAAATATATTACTAAAAAGATATCGTATTATTATAATAAGAAATAGTCTTTAAAACCTTTTTTATTTAAAGGCAATAAAGTATATCTTTTAACGAGGAATCTTAAGACTAATAAACCTAATAAGTCTTTAGATTATAAAAAGATAGGACCTTTTAAAGTTATAGAAAAAATAGGAAAAGTTAATTATAAGCTAGAACTTTTAACTAGTTTACTTATATACCTTATTTTTTATATATTTTTATTAAAGCTAACTTTATAAAATACTAAGGTAATAAGAGAGCTAAACTTAAAAAAAGTTAAAGAGAGTAAATATATAGTAAAAGCTATACTTACTAAAAAGATAGAAAATTAAGAATACTTTTATTTAGTAAAGTAAAAGGACTATCTTAGTTTAAATAATACTTAAGAACCTATAAAGCACTTAAGAAATGCTTTAAGAAAAGTTAAGGATTTTAATTAATAAAACCCTTAAGAGGAAGTATTAGCTTCTTTAAGCTAGGATTTCTTTACTATCTTAAATAGTAAAAGTAAAAAAGAAATCTAAGATTAAATTTTTAAAAAAAAGATCTATAAAGATAAAAAGATTAAGATTTTCTTTAAAAAATTCTTAAGGTTACTTTCTTTAAAGTAAGATTTCTTTAAATGTTTAAATAGTTTCTTAAAGGTTAAGAATAACTTAAGAGAAAAGAACGTTTATCTTTTTAAGTTTAAAAAGACCTTAAAAAGGGGAATATATAACGGAAACCTTATTCCGTTAGTAATCCTAAGTACTAAGAAAGTACTAATATTTAGTAAAGTATATATTTATTATAGAATCTAAACGGCCACGCCCGGACTCCTTACTTTACTTTTAAGGAAGCTTTATAGAACCCCGCGATAAGAACGCCCGGAGCACGTACTATAAAGGCTTACTTAAGGAGATATAATAAACATTACTAGTTAAACCCCGCTAAGGTTTCCGGGAGATAACTACGGATAGTTAAGAGCTTACTTAACTATAGTTTATAATATATTTAACTATAAGAGATACTATAAAAACTATTAAGCGGATTCTACTAGTATATTTAAGGGATTTTTAAGGATTTCCGCGGGATATCTTAACTATAGTTCGACTTATTTTTAACTATAAAAGCACCTTAAAAGATATAAGATAAACCTTACCGCGATTTTTAAGGGATATTTAAGGATATTTAAAGGATTTCCCCGACTATAGTTTATAGTATTTTTAACTAAGCTTATACTTAGTTTATTAAGCAATTTTATAAGGATATTTATAGTTTACTTTATATATTACGGATAGTATAGTTAAAGATCTTTAAAATTAGCTTAAAGAACTAAGTATAAAGTAGCTAGCTATACCTTTAAAAATAGATAAGCTTTTTACTATTTTTAAACCCTTATATATAATTATATATAGTAATTAGTTTATTATACCGGCCCGATTAATAGTAATTAGTTTATAGTACCGGCCTTAACTAGCGGTAATTAATTTATAGTACTAGCTTTAACTAATAGTAATTAGTCTGCACTTTATCCCCTTATTTTTATATTATAAGGCGTAGTAAATAGTAGCAATTCTTACTTATTTAAATAGAAATCCCTTAAATATCCGCTAAGCTAAGAGTAACTATATCGTATAATTAAATACTTATCTTATAAAAAGTTAAATACTAAACGATATTTTCTTTAATAAGAAGCTCTTATTAGCTTTTAAGTTTAACCTTAATAATAAGCACTATTTCCTTAACGCGCTTATAATAAAACTTTAAGATAAGTAAGCTATAAAAGCGGAAAAGGCCGCGGCTTATTAAGTATACCGGTTTAATAATCTCCTTTACCCCTTTTTAAGGTATTATACCGCGATAGCCTATAAAGCTAAATAAGACGTAAAATAAGTCCCGCTTAGCTAAGCTAAGACTACTACCTTTTAAAAGGCAATCCGCTTTTAAAATACTAATAAAGAATAAACTATAAAACGATAAAATCTATATAATTAAGTAAACTAAATTCGGTATTACTTAAACGGATTAATTATCCTTTAAATAAAAGAAGTAAAGATAAGCCGACCTTAAAACTATCCGGCTCCCCGTTTATTAAATACCCTTTAGATTAAGCCTATAATAAAGTTACTCTTTCCTTAAGACGATAAGCTTAGCGGACATTTTTACCGCGTACTGCTAATAAAGTTTAACTTAAAGGCCTTAACCGGAAATCCGCTTTAAAGGATATTTAGCAGTTTCTTAGTTTAGTATTACTATTTAGCCTTATTTATTATAGCCGCGCTAACTAAAGCATTTTCGGGACTCTTAATTAATAAAAACAAGCCTTTTACGCTAAGGGCTTTACGGCATACCGGATTTTAAGACGCGTATAAAATAGAAGGTTAAGCACTTAATAAAAGTATTAAAACTAAGACCTTAATAATAAGCGATAAAGACGCAGTAAGCGATACCTTTAGCGGGCTAAACTTATCTATACTAAGCGCGTAGATATTAAGACTAAGTATAGCTTTAAGCCCTTTAGTAAAAATAGTAATAATATTAAATAAATAATTCCTTAGTCTTTTTTAAGCACTAAGAAAAAAAGACGTGCTTATTAAGCCCTAGGAAAAACCTTAACTATAAGCTAAGAATATAAAGAGATTTAACTTATTAAGACCTTTAAAAGTATCCTTTAACGAAGTTTAAGAAGACGATAAAGCTAATACGTTTTAAGGAGTAGACCGTTTTATCGACTTTATCCGCTAAAACGCTAGTAAAGGCAAGGCCTATATAGACGAATTAGCTATTTAATTGCCCTCCTTCTTTTAAGGAAGTGCGGCGGAATAGTATTTTAAGGACCTTTTAAAACTATAATAAAAAGAACTTAGCGAGCTTAGTATCGGACTAAGCCGATAGATATCCGCCTTATAAAAATAGTTTAAAATCCGCTTAAATATAGTAATATAAGCACTTAATAAAAAGTACTTTACTATTAAAGATATAATAATAAGATCTAACTTTAAGTCTTAAATATCGCGCTTATAATATAAAGTTAAGGCCGCGCTTTATTAGCTAAACTACCTAACTATAGTAATCTATTAAAAGCTAAACGTTTACTTATAAGAATCCTTATAACGCTTAATAAAGAATAAGGATATTAATAAATAAATTAATAAATATAAGGAAATTCTTCTTTAGCTATAAGTTAAATATACTTAAGGATCTTAAAAGCACTTATTAGTGCGAAAGAAATAAGTTTAACCTATAAAAAAGTAAGGGCTAACTAGCTATACCTTATACGTACTTAAAGGATAGTTTAAGATACCTTAGCTATTTATTAAAGGCTTACTAAGATTAAGGGTTATATTTTTAAACCGCTTAATAAAGATAGATATACTTTAAGCCTTATAGCGCTTACTAAGTTAAGGAAGAAACCCGCCCGAATAGTTAAGAATATAAGTTAAGGTCTTTTAGCTTAAGAAAAAAAAGACCTTTAAGACTATATACTTACTAATACTAAAGCTAAAATAGGCATACCCCGCGACTAAAAAAAGAACTATAGTAAAGACTAATAACTACTTAAAGGATAAAGAGTATAATACGGAAGGAGCTTAGTTAAATATTAATAAAAGCTTAAAGAAAACCGCAATTTATACTATAGTAAACTTAATATAAAAGGCCGATAAAGCGTGCGGATTTTACGGTAAAGTATTCCCCTTAAAGAATAAGCTTTACTAATATATCGAAAATAAACACCCCTTTAACCTTAGCTAAGACGTTGCTATATAAAGACGTAGCTTAGTATAATAAGTAATTATTCGGAAGCTATAAAGCGTTTAAATAGTTAAGGCTTCCCTTAACGTTTAGCTATTAAACCTTAATAAGCCGTTACGATTTACCTATATACGCTTATTAGTTTATAGAAAAGAAGGGCTTAAGATAAGCATTAAAGCCTATATAGATACTAAAGCAGACCGAAGCCTTATTTAAGCCGACTTAGTAAAGACCTTTTAAGACGTAATTATAAACTCCTCTTAACGAATTCTTATTTAAGGAGTAAGAAAAATAGCTACTATTAAATAAGCGGAATTTACCGCTTATATACTAAGAAGGCTAAATAGTAGCCTCGCGGTTATAAAGGTAAGGATCGGCGCTTAAATAGTAAAACGCTTAGCGGCTAATATATTACTTAACTAAGACTTTTTAGTTCTTTACTTAAAAGACCTTATTAACTTTACGTTAGTCTTATAAATCGGGGCTTATAAAGGGATTAAAGCCGAAGTTAAGATAGTTTAGCTAAGACTAGCGATATATAAATAAGTAATTTACTTAGTTACTATAACGATTTTAGCTAGTTCTAGCTACGCCTTACCTATATAGGTCCGGGCGCTGCTATCGGGGCGTAATATAATATTTTTCTTTAATAACCTTAAGCTTACTTAGATAATAATATAAAATTATATAAGCTTTATAGCGATAAACTATTTTAAGGAACTACTAGTACTCCGCTAAGGCTAAAAGGTAAGGATAATTACGGACCTTAATAAGCAGTTTTAGCTATATAAGGAGGTTAACGCTACTACTCCTTTAGCTAAAGCCTTTATAAAAAATCCGGATAAAATAAACCCCACTAAGGACTTCTTATAAAAGGATCTTATTATAAACTATAAACTTAAAATCGGCCGAACTAAAGACCTGCTTAAACTTACTACTAATAAGGGCGTTTAGATTTACGCTAAAGACTTAAAATATATATTAAAAGTCTAAGATATCCTTTAATCGTTTCCCCGCCTTTAAAAGGATAAGGGAGTAGTATATATAAATAAATCCGAATATATACGTATTCCTTTAGTAAAAGAATAGTAATACTAATAAGTTATATTAAGATTATACTTATTAAGCGATAAAGATAAGAAGGTAGTAAATATAATATTCGGCTAGCTAACTATATAAGGTAGATTAAAACGAGTTTATAAGCTAACCCTATTTATAGCGCTAGTATTCGTAGTATAAAAGATAGTAAATAGAAAAGAGAAGGGATAAGTAGTTATAAACTTATAAAGGATTAACGCCGTTATTACCCTAAACGTATACTTAATGCCCCTTTAAAGCGATATAATTAAACGCCTTTAAGGAAAGAAGTTTATTAGTATAGTAAACGCATAATTGTTTTTTTATTAGTTCTTAGTTTATTAAGACTACCGGGAAAGGTTTATAGTTATAAGCTATCGCGGGCTAGAAAAATCACTAGTAATACTTATAGGCTTTAAGGACTCCCCGGTATACGTCTAAAGGTTTATCGACAACGTCCTCCGTAAATACTAAGAATATACGGCGGCTTATATCGACAATATTATTATTTACTCCGATATAGCTAAAAAACACCTTTAATATTTAGAGGCCGTATTCTACGCTTTCTATAACTATAATATTACTTTATCCGGACTAAAGTCCTTCTTAGCGTACCCGTTTATATAGCTCTTTAGATTTAAGGTAAACGCTATTAGCTTAATAAATATAAACAAACGCGTGCGAGCTTTAAGGGATATTGCGTTTTTAAAGAACCTTTAATAGCTTAAGAAATAGATTGGCCTTACTAAGTAGCTACGCTATATAGTCCCGCATTTCGCTAAGGAAGTTAACGTCTTATAAAAATAAAAGATAAAGCTACTCCGGGTAAGGCGGGAAGAAGGAGTCCCCTTAAGGGGCTAAGGATAGGCTTAATACGCCGCGAAAGCCGCTTTTTAACTTACTCCGGAAGAAGAAAAGGCCTTCGCGATTTTAACTAAGAAACTTACTAAGCTTTAAACGATTTACTACTTCGACCCCGCTTAATAACTATTTATTTAAATCGATATATCCTAAGAATACGGAGTAGCGGCTATAGCTTTTTACCTAAAAAAAAGCATAGAATAAGATAGAAAGACGCTACTAGCCTAGACTAAGGTCTAGCTTATTATTTACTTAAGCCGCGCCTTTTAAAGCGGAGAACCTTAATACTAGCCTATAAAACTTAAAGTAGCCGGTTTAGTATAGGCAGTATATAAGCTATATACTATAGTACTATCTATAAAAACGCTATAAGTAGTTATTTTTACTAATTATATAAGCACTTACGGAATCGTATACTAAAAATCCTTATTCTTTATTAATATAAAATCTAACGATAAACTAATCCTCGCGTCTTAATACTTAAGCTAATTCCTACTTAAGGTATACTATATCCTAAGTATTAAAAACGTCGTGCCGGACGCGCTTTTATATCTACCGCACTAAGATAATAAGCCGGTATCCTTAAACTAAGAAGGGGAATTAAAACGTATTTAAAAAGATAAGATAACGGACTACGTATTCCTTTACGCGGAAGTATTAATTAAATTACCGCTCCGCTAAAAAATAATCAACGGATATATAGAAGATATATAGTAAGCAAAAATTATAGCATAACTTAGTAATAAGGATAAGGTCCTTAAACTCTTATTCCTTTAGTTATAGGGGTTGCTATACTTTATAGAGAACGACGGACGCCGGAAACTATATATCCTTAAGACCTACGCTAAAAAGATCGTCGAAGACGCTTATACTAAATACTTTTATACTAGCCGCACGCGTATATAATAAGACCTATTTAAAAGCTTCTTAATCCTACGGCTTAGTAAATATATAGATAAAGTTATAGATAGCTATAATACTTATTACTATAACTAAACTAACTAAGGTAAGACGCTAAGATAGCTTATTTTAATTTAAAGCTTACCGGTTTTATACTATATAATAGCAATAGACTTTATTACTAGGCTTTTAATAGTTTAAGCTAAACAATCCTTATAAAAAGATCTTATAAGGAACTTCTTTAATACTTTACTAACTATAACCAATAAATTCTTAAAAATATATCTCCTTATCTTAAGCAATAACTAGTTTATAGCGGAAGACTAAGTATAAGCGTTATATACTAAACTACTCTGCGCTAATTAAGGGATTTTAAAGGGGATAATCTTTAACTAAGATATAAAGTTTACCTTAGTATTTTAAAGGACCTTATAATAAGCTTTTAAATCGAAGCTTTTTATATTTACCGCTTAGTACTTTTAAACCGATAGCTTATCGGAAAGGCGAAACTAAACTATAAAAATCGCGCTATAATTCTTTACCGCTAATTTCCTAGACTTACGCTAAATTAATACGCTAGTCGCTTTTTAGTTTAGCCTTAATAATTCTTTCTTTTTAGTAATTTACACGGCTCTTAATAAGCTTATTATAAGGATAAGAATAGATAATAGCCTTTAGTTTTTTAGTAATTACTTATACTTATAAAACTAAAAGGTCTTATAAAAAGAAGCTAAGTTAGCTATCGCTTACGCTTAAGCCGCTATAAAAGATAGATATAATAAGAAATACCGCTTATTAGAATTTAAGCCTAGCGATTAAGTTTAGCTATAGCTTAATAAAGGCTATTATATTGCGGATAGCAAACTAATAAAGCTTTAAGAAAGACGTATTAAGCCGTTTAAGGTTATTACTAAAGTAAGATAGCTTATATACTAATTAGATATAAAAAGGTCTTTTAATATTTATTTAGTCGTTTTAATAATATAACTATGCTTAATAGATAAGCTAGCTATACGCTTAAGACTAGTTTAAGATAAAAGAATACCTTACTTAAATAAGTAAAAAGTAAAACGAATTTTATAAAGCTATATAATAAAAAAAGGCGGTAAAAAGCTAAAGAAGGAGTTCTTTATAGCTTAAAAAGGCTAGCTAAGTAGCTATAACTTATAAGTAAACGAAAAAGCAGTCTTCTCGCTAAAGATCGTAAAAACCTTTAAAAAAGCATAAAAAGAGTTAGCTACTTAAGTAGTTTAAACGAAAGTATAATACGCGGCCTTTATAACTTAATACGAAACTCTTTAACTAAGAGAATTAAGCGGTTAAGCCTAAGCACGAAACTTAAAAGCTACTATAAGTTATAAGAAACTATAACTTACTATGCTTAAGGTAATTAGTTATTTTAATAATAATATACCGCTATTTACTTTAAGCAATAAGGCCTTTTTAGCTTTATAGTATACTTATTTAAATTCTCTCCGCCGCCCGCCTTCTCTCCCTTCCTTTCTTCTTTTTATAACTATATTTCCTTTTACCGCTAGCTATAGCCCGCCGCACCTTACTTACTCTTATATATATAACTTTCTTTACCTTAAGCTTACGATCCTTATACTCCCGTTTTAAGTCTTTTTATTATTTAATATCTCCTATAGCTAAGACTAGCTATTCCGTAATTACTTCTTTAGCCCGCTCTTTTATAAGCCCTTACGCCTTTAATACGAAGGATATAAGTAAGCCCTTAAGCTCTATAAAAATAAAGCGGCTATCCTTTATAGCTTTAAGTCCTTTAGCGAGAGTTAAAACCTTTAAGTTTAAGCTTTTATATAAACCTACGCCGCTTTCTATAGCCGCGCTTAAGCTAATAGATTTAACTTAAACTATAATACTATAAAGGATAGCTTATACTACTCTCTTTAAACACTTAACTTAAACGACTTACCTCCCGGCCTTATACTATAGCGAGGTTTAAACGGCCGGTTTCGCGGCAACTTAGCTATACCTCCCGCTTAGCTTTTACTATTTAAAAGCCCCCGCCGCCTATATATTTTTTAAGGCGTAGCTAGAAATCTTTATTAACGGAATAACTAGCTAATACTTAACGCCTTAAGGTTAGCTAACCTTATTATAGTCTTAAGATTTATAGTAGCCGCTATAGCTAGCGGAAACTTACTTTAGCTAAACGACTAAAACGACGTCCGCGCTATCCTTAACTATATATTTAAGGCCTAGCTTAATTAGTTTATAGCTAGGTTTATAGCGGCGTCTTAAGCGACTATAGCTAAAACCCCGTCTTACTTCGTACGCGGTCTAGCCTATACTATAAAATCCCCTTTTTAGCTTATAGCCGCTATAAGCCTTAAGGACCCGTTTAGTCCCGCTTAGCGAACGCTCTTCCCGCCCGCCGCTATGCTTAGCTTAGCTATATAAAAGTATATAAGCGCCTTATTATAGTTTATCCGCTATCCCTCCTTAACCGAAGGAGATAGCGATAACTAGCCTCGCGATATATTCCGCCGCTTAATCTTATAAGAGCTGCTAGTAGTAGTTAATACGATCCTTAATAGACTTAGCTTTATAGGCCTATACTCCGGCGATAAGATTATAATAATTAAGAGTTTCCGCCTAGCTATAAACTACGCTAAGTTTTACTTATAGGCCCGCGAAGAGTCTAAACGCGACTTAACTTTAACTTAAGTAATAAAGTTTTTAGGCTTCGATATCCGCCTTATTAGCTATACCGACTACGCGCTTTATATTCTCGCCTTTAAGGCCCCCTTTATATAAAGGTTTTTTAAGACTATTAAGCACGTTTAAAACCTTAAGAGTAAGGAATTAAGTATTAAGGCTATTAAAGACCTTATTACCCGCTTTTAAGTAAAAATATAAACGTTTAATACCCCGGTACTTATTATACCCGTTAATATTAGCAAGACGGCGTACCTTTACCTTAATACTTTCTTAGTAGCTAAACGCGCGTTAATCGGCGGAAAGGTATAAGTAGTAGCGCCGCGTAAAAAAGATAATAAGTTAAAAAGCCTAGTAATAAAGAGCAGGGGATAACTATAATAGCGGCAATAAGTAAGATATAATATCTCGCTTATAAGCGGCTTATAAAGCTAGTAAGTAAAATAAGAGACTTAGCGGAGGATTAAAAAACGGTATAAAAAGGGTAAGTAAGATAATAATATAAGATAAGGCCTAAATAAAGCTAATCTCTTATAATATATCCCGCCGGGGAACTTAAGCATACTTTAGCGTAAAGACTTTTTATTGCTTAGTAAAAGGCTTAAATATACGCTTTAAAAAAGAGTTAGAAAAACGTTACTATAAGTTTTAGCCGGACGCGCTAATTACCTTAATAAAAATAAAGCTATATAACTAAATATAAAATAAGAATCTATAATAAAGCCGCTTACTAACTATCTTAAGCTACTTAGCTATTATTAGCCGGATAAGCTAATAAAATTATTAAAAGGATAAAAATAGCGTATTATTAATATAGTATAAAATCGCTATTATAAAGCTATTACTTAGCACCCCCTTTACTTTATCTTTACTTTAAACTAATAAGGACGTTAGCTTTTCTTTTTTACTTAAAGGAGTTATTATAGAATTTAAACGGCTACGCTTAAACTCCTTACTTTACTCTTAAGGAAGCCTTATAAAACCTTATAACGGGAACGCTTAAAGTACGCACTATAAAAGCTCGCTTAAGGAGATATAACGAATATTATTAGTTAGACCCCGCTAAGGTTTCCGGGATATAACTACGGATAGTTAAGAGCTTACTTAACTATAGTTTACGATATATTTAACTATAAGAGATACTATAAAAACTATTAAGCGGATTCCGCCGGTATCTTTAAAGGATTTTTAAGGATTTCCGTAGGATATCTTAATTATAGTTCGACCTATTTTTAACTATAAAAGCACCCCGGAAGATATAGGATAAACCTTACCGCGATTTTTAAGGGATATTTAAGGATATTTAAGGGATTTCCCCGATTATAGTCTATAATGTTTTTAACCGGGCTTATACTTAGTTTATTAAGCGATTTTATAAGGATATTTATAGTTTACTTTATATACTATAGATAGTATAGTTAAAGGTCCTTAAAATTAGCTTAAAGAACTAAGTATAAAGTAGCTAGCTATGCTTTTAAGAATAAATAAGCTTTTTACTATTTTTAAACCTTTATATATAATTATATATAGTAATTAGTCCGTTATACCGGCTTAATTAGCGGTAATTAGTCCGTAGTACCGGCCTTAACTAGCGGTAATTAGTTTATAGTACCGGCCCCGACTAGCGGTAATTAGTCCGCGCTTTGTCTTTTTATCTTTATATTATAAAGCATAGTAATATTACTAAATATAAAGGAGTAACTAGTAAAGTAAATACTACTAGTTATAAGATATAACTATTAAAGTAAATACCGGTAGTTATAAGGAGAGACGATATAGCTTAATAGTTAAAAATAGCTAGTATTAGCTATAAGCGGTATAGGCTAAACACGCTTATATTTAGCTTAAGCTAGTAATAGGATTTGTATTATAAAGATTAATTAATACTTTATATAATTAACTAATACTTTATATAAAGCTTATATAATTAACTAATACTTTATATAAAGCTAAGGTAAGAGGCCTTTTTTTAAAAGAGAATAAAATCTCGTAAAAGGTTTTAATATAAGGATATTTAGTCTTATAAGCTAGTTATAAGTAATAAAGTATATATTACTTATAACTAGTAATAAAAATAGCATAAGCTATTTTTATTAGCTTAAGAAGTAGTTTAGCAACCTTATAAGTTATACGAGGTATAAGTTATAGATTAGTATATAAAAGTATATAAAAGTATATAAAAGGAAAGTCTTTTAATAGCCTTAAAAAGGTATAAAAGGAGGTCCTCTTTCCTCCTTCCCTTAACTCCTTTTCTTTCCTTTTTTTTTCTTTTTTAGCTAGTTTTAACTTAAGAAATCCGTATAATAAGATACCCTTACTTTATTCGGTTTAGTAGCTTATACTAAGTCTTTTTCTCCCTTTCCGGCTAGTAAATTTAAATTAAATAAATTATACGAAACTACTTAACGTATAAGAAACGTTAAAGGTTCCGTAATATATACTTTTAAGGCTATTAATTTATATTATTATATAAGTAGTAATAGCTTTAATATCTTAAGCTACCGCGCCTTTACCTTAGTCTTTAAAGGCCTATAGGTTAAAAAAAGGGTTTAAATATAATTAAGATAATTAAAGTAATTAAGGTAATTAAAGTAATTAAAGTAAAGAGGTTAAAGTAGCAATTTCGCAGCGCGCGAGGGCTATAACCTATAGAAAAGAGGGAGCTCTAAAAGATAATAATAGTATCTAGCTAGCTAAGAAGGAATATATATACGAAGGGGTGCCCTTATATATATGTGGCTAACCCCTGCAAATGAGGGCTAGGGCTACGCCTAGGGCTCTCGCAGTGAAATAGGTGTGGGGCCCTGGCGTATGCACTCCTTATATTTGCAACAAACTCGTACCTGCGTAGACTTTACCGAGTACCTAGGTAGTCAGGTATTCTATGCGGATATCCGTACTGTGGGTAGACTTTATGCGGAGTGCCGGTCGGCCGTTTCACCGCGCCTCAAGTGCGTGACGTAAGTCCGACCCCCGGGCTGGTGGGTTTATTAGAGTTCGCCTCTATCAAAAACCTCATCCTTTTTGCTACGTGAGCCCCTTGGTTTCTCTTCTCCCCCGCTTCGCTTTCCCTCCCTCGTCTGTATTCCTCGGTCCCCATCTCGCCGACCTCTTCCCCCTCCGAGACTGACTGTGGCGTGCAATTGCGGCCTTCTCCCCCCCCTTCGAGGCGTCGCGCACCAAGCAGAGACGAGGGAAGACGACGAGGTTGTCGCCGCCGCCCCATTGAAGCCCCCGGGCCCCCGAGTTCCCGACCG
>JAPEBW010001478.1:0-23574 GCA_027405785.1 Ophiocordyceps robertsii | reverse complement strand
GTAGGTAGAATAAAGCGGGGAAATATATATAGTATGCAGAACTTTATTGCGGATTTAATATATATTTCAGCGTATTTATATTATATGTTATTTATGCTGTATTTAGCCTATAGGCTGCGTGAGAGTATATTTTACTCCCTTATACTATACTATCTATAAAAAATACTAACTTTTAAAAAGTCTTAATTAGCTTTAAAATAACTCTATATACTATTATAATTTTTTTAAATACTATAAAGATATTATTCTTTTTATATACTTTATAAAGAGTATAAGTATACCCTTATATACTTTATACTTTAAAGAAATATTTTTAAAACATTAAAATAGAAATATAATTATTTATAGTTGTTTGTATAGTAATAAATTATTTTATACATATATTATACTATAACTTATATAAAAGGCCTTTTATAAAAATGTTGTATTATTGTTAAAGCTTTAAAACCTAAAAAATAAGACCTATAAACTATAAAATAAACTTAATATAAAATACTATTATAACTAAAAAATAAACTTCCTATAAAAGTATTATAATATAAAAAAGTATTATAGCTATAATAAAACTTAGAAAAAAAGGACTATTAAAATTACTGTTATAATTGAAAAATAAAACTTAATATAATATACTATTATAAGTTTAAAATATACTTATATTTTAAGCTTTAAGCCTTATATACTATCTATAAATATCGTACTTATTATTTTTAGTACTATTATAACTATACTATAAAACGTTTAATACTATTATATTACTAGAATTTAAGAATCTCTTTATAAAATATAATAAGATAACTATAAAACAAGTAGAAATATATTTTATATAAAATCTTATGTATTATAAATACATAATTTCAATCTTGCTTATAATATAACTATTTACTTAATATAAATAGCTAAAAAAATAACTATCTTTTTATAATATGTCTTTTGCTAAAATGAAAAGTAAAAAGATTTTTATATATAATATTAAAAACTTTATAAAAAATAGATCTTTTAAAAAATAACTATATAAATAATTTAGAACTTAATATAACTAAAACGTTTTTTAATAAAACGACTATAATAATACTCTTTTATATAAACTATAAAAATCACTTTTTAAAGAGGATAAAAAGAAAGAAAAATACTTTTTCTTTTTATACTCTTTATATATACTATATAATACTATTTTAAAGAGGCTAAGATATAATTCCTATATATATTCTTTTAATATATACTATTTACTATATTATGTATTAATATAACGCTTTTAAAAGATCTATATAAAGGAGAAAAATACTCTAAATATATATATACTCTTTTTCCAAAACTTTAATTATATTTAAATTTATTTATAATAAAACTATTTTAAAAGTAAACTTATAATATACTTTTACTTTAATAAATATAATATATAAGTAGTACTTATAATACTTTATAAATATCCTTAAAAGACTATTAAAGGCTCTTAATAACTATATTTATTTACTTTCACAATATATAAAAACGCTAGCTTAAGTATATATAATAATATACTTTAACTTATATAAATATAGATAGGTATATAATAAATAATAATAAATAAAAACGATTCTATTAATAAGCTATAATTATAAAATGCTTTAAATATAAAGTTAAAATTAAACTATAATTTCTAAATAATACTTTGCTTTTAATCTTTTTAAAAGAAAGATTAAAGGCTTTATACGTTTATAAAAATGCAAAAAGATATATTAAATAAAAGTATATTAATGTCTTTTTATAAATAAGAAAAAAAGATGAAATATATATAAAAAGGTATAATAAGAGCCTTTATAGCTTATCGCTTTTTTACAATTATTTTTTAAAAAAGGTTAGTAAATAAAATATATAATAAATATCTAAAGTCGTTTTTATATAAAATAAAATAGATATATAATAACTATAAAAAAGGTGTAAATATACTATTATTAACTTAAAAAATGTATTAAAAAAGAACTTAATAATAGTAAATAAAAATATATAAAGCCTTATAAATAACAAATAGTGAAGGAGTAAACTCCTTATACTAGCTTATCTTAATAGTAATTAAATATTATGCTAAATTCTAAAATATCTTTAAGCTAATGCATTATATAAGCAATCTTTTATTAGAATTTAATAGCTTCTTATACGCTAATAAAAGACGAATATAAACTTAGTACTAGTAAAGAATAAGTGGAAAAGTCTACTTTATAGCCCGGAGAGAAATAATAATAATCCGGCCAACACCTCTCCGCATATATAAAAGACTCTTTTTTCCTCTTTTCTTCTTAGCTAAAACCTAGACCTTTAAGCAATTTAAATTCGCTCTTCTTACTACCTTTTTCCCTCTTATGCCTTAGTGCCTCCTCCGTCTTATACTCTTAGTTAAATAATACTTTAAGCTTTATTTAACTAATACCTTAGCTTTTATTATAAGAGGACTTTTAGTTTTTTAATACTTTCTAAAAAGATTCTTTTTAGTAAATACTTTTTCCTTATATATAAAAGGTTTTTATATTCTAATAATACTTTTTTCTTTATTATAAAAGGTTTTTACTATTTATATAATATATAACTATAGTTTCTCCTCTTTAAAAAAGGTTTTACTATAAATAGTTCTTTTTCTTATATATATAAAACATTCATTCGATATAAATTCTTTTTTCTTTTTTATAAGGTTTTTATAAATATTAATAATAATAGGTTTTCTCTTTTTAAAATGATTTCTTATTATAAATGAAAACTTTATATTAATATTTAAATTCTACTATACTTAAGTAAAATAAGTATTACTATTTATACTTATATATGTCTTTATTTATACTCACGCTTTAATTTAAAGACACGTACCCGCGCTAGCCCGCCCCGCTTATTTATACCGCCTATATAAAGTAAGTACTTATACCTTTTTAATACCTACGCCCGCCCGCGCTTATATACGCAGCCTATATACGCAGCTTATATATAGCGCTCTTAGCTATAGTTTAATTCGGTTAAAAAACGTTTTTTTAAAGTTTCTATAAGATACGCGTATTACGCGGCCTGTTAATTAATCTAGGCCTTACTAGTACTATAAGCAAAGTTATAAGCGCGTCTTTAATGCCCTTAATACTACCCGGCGGTACTATTAATAGCTATATTACTACCGGTGCTACTAAGCGGCGATATAAACGCGCTTTTAATATCTTTAACGCCGCTTAATGCTTTTAACGCCGCTTAATGCCCTTAACGCTACTTAGCGGCACTATTAGTAGCTATATTACCGCTAGTTTTACTAGGCGGCGATATAGCTATATTACTACTAGTAGCGCTTTTATTACTTTATTACGTCCGCTTTTTAATCCCTTTTCTTTTATATTACCTTAGGCTTATAATCCTTTTTATAATACTATAAAAGACTTAAAGCTATAGCTAAGTTTATTAACCTTGTTATAAAAGAAGTATTTTTACACGCTAATATTAAGCCGCTTAAAGCTAGCTTAACTTAAATTAAGTAGCCTTCGTAGCGGCATAGCTAGCTATAATACTCTTATTAATACGTCTTAGTATTTAAAAGAGTTAAGTATAAGTAGCTTAGTATTATAAGTCCGGCCGTGTATAACTATAATAACGTTAAGATTATAGAATTAAAGTAATAGCTTTTTAAGTCTTAGGAGTTATTATTAGTTATATAATATATAGAAAAGGGGGGGGGGGTTTAATAGCTTTTTAAGCTACTATTATATAAAAATGTTATGCTTTTTAAGCGTTAGCCCGGCTTAAAGGCGTTAAAAGATTATATATATAGAAAGTAAGCTAAGTTATAATATAACGCGCTTATTATAAAGCTATAATAGCGAAGGCTCTTAAGTTAATAAAGGTATTATAATAATAGTAAGTTAATACTATATAGTAAGAAGATTAATAGCTTAATAAGTAATCTTTATATTTAAGTCTTTAAGCTAAGATAACTACTTAAAGAACCGCCGCTTTTATAAAATCTTATACTAAGTAGCTATTTATATATAGAATATATCTTTATTCTTTATTATAAAAACGAGGGCATTATAAAAGTATAAGAGGTTAAAGGTGCTTATAAGTAAATAGGACTTTATATTTTTATAAATAGTCTTTACCGGGTTAATAACCTACTACGTATAGTTATAATAATAGGTAATAAAGTAGCCTGCTTATTACTCCCGCTATAGTATATATATGTTAAAAGTATAGGTTATAATATAGCCTTAGTATTAACTAAATTACTAATTAAGCTATTATTACGCTTTATAAAAATCCGCTTTTATCTTAAGTAAATAATATGCTTTTAAGCTAGTAGTATTTCTTAACGGCTAAATTTAACTTCTTTATTGTTTAAACTAAATATAATAATCATAGCGGTGGCGGCTTTTTATTTAGTAGCCTTATAAGTAAAAATAACTTTAACTTTAAAAGGACTTCTTTATTAATATTAATTTTAAGACAATAAGAATTTACTAAGTCTTTTTAGCGTAATGAAATTTAGGCCTAAATATTACTGCTAAACTAATATATATAAAGTTATTATTATATAAAAGGGAAAATATAAAAGACGGCGTTTGTAAAGGTAGCTTCCGAATTTATAATAACTATAAAGGGCTTTTAGACCCTTACTTATATATAAAAGGCGTAAAGAGACTTATATAGCTATTAATATCCCTTTTTTCTTCTTAATATTAATAAGGCTAAAAGCGAAGTTAGCTAAAGACATTTAGTGAAAAACTTTAATAACTTAAAAAAGGAAAAGCTTAAAACGGTTAGTCTTATATATATTATTAAGGCTTAAAGCCTAAAGAAAGCGTTTCTATATCTTTAAGTATAATAAGTAGGTTTATAATACGCTTTAAATCTTATTTTTATTATATAAGTCGAATTTAATATAATAAAAAAGGTCGCTTACTTAAAAATACTTAGGAAAAGCCTTTATTACTATTTTACTTTTAAAAGCTTTTAAACGAGGCTTTTAGCGATGATTATTAATATTATAAAGCCGGAAGAAAGCTATAAAAAGCTTAATATAATAAAGGATGCTTAATACCTCTTATACTAGTAAAGCTTAATATTTTAAGAGGTTTTACTTAAAGCCTTATTATATAGTAGTTCGCCTGAGATAAATATTATATACTAAGGGATTAGGTAAAGGCTTATAGTTATAGTAATCCTTTATAATATAAAAATCTACTTTTACGCCTTAGTAGCTTTATTAGTAGCGGCGGTAGAGTATAAAACTATTATAAAAAGGTGTAAAACGTAGTAAAGCTTTTTAGTTAAAAGCTAATAAAGCCTAGTGCTTATTAAAGCTTATTATAGGTTATAAATATAAATAAATATAACTTAGGTTATAAAAGCGATTTTATTATTGTCCCGCTTTTAAGAACTTAACCGCTTAATAATAGTAGCTTTATTCTTATAAAGGTAGCTTTATTCTTATAAAGGTAGCTTTATTCTTATAAAGGTAGCTTTATTCTTATAAAGGTAACTTTATTCTTATAAAAGAAGCTTTTTATAAAGCAATATACTTTATTATAGGTTTTAAAGCCTAAGGAAGGCGGAAAAGGCGGGATTATAGCTTAAAAGGCTTAAGGGCCTTTAAAGGCTTTATTTAAGTCGTCTTAAGGCAGCGCGGGAGTATTAAAAAAAAAGAGAAAAGAGTTTATCGCGGCGCTAAAAAGCTTTAAAGGCAATATAAGCGAGGGTCTTATATTTATATAAGCGAGGGTCTGATATATATATAAGTAAGGGTCTTATAAATATATAAGCGAGGGTCTTTAGTAAAAGCTATAAAGGTATAATATATATATAAAAGCGGGCGAAGGCGGGCGAGGGTAAGCGAGAGTAAGTGCGTATATAGGCTATATATATACGCGCCGGCGGGCGCGGGTATTTAAAAAGTAGAGTTGCTTATTATATATACGCGGTATAAATAAGCAAGGCAGGCTAATACGGGTACGTATTTTTTAAATAAGGCGTAAGAGTAAATAAAGATATATATAAGTAAAATAGTAAGACTTAATAAGATATACTAAGCTAGTTTTTATATAGAATAAAGGATATATAAATATAACCTTTAAAAAAGTAAAAAATAAGTAAAACCTTATTACTAGCTTATATTTATAAGAAGTAAATACCTTATTAAACGTTATAATATATTATAATACTAATGTTATAAAATTATAATTTTACTACCCTTATAATATAATAGTTATATACTTAAAAAGCATACTAGCTATAACGCTAAAGTTAGTTTAAATCCGGCTAAGGGTATAGTCTTTTTAGCTAAACTAGTAAACCGCGCTAACCTACTATAAAATTAGCTAACTAGCGCTTTTAAAAGCGCTTATAAATTTACTAGTAGCTTAGCCCCGCTATAAGTAGGCCCGCCTAAGGTTAGTCTTACTTAAGCGCGACGACGACGTATTAAGGGCGCGGCCCTTAGCCCCGGTCTAGTCCTTAACAAAGATAATAAAAACCTATACCGGATAACTAGCAATTCCGATATTAATAAGGCGGCGCGGTGCTAATACGATAATTTAGTAAGGGCCTTTTTTAAGATTTAATAAAGCTTAAAGCGCCCCCGGCTTAGCTAAAGGCCGGCAAAGTTATATAGCCTACTAAGCCTTATAGCGGCTAAAATAGGGCAATAACTTAGAATATATATTTTAGCGGATATTAAAATACCTATAAGAAGAGTTTTACTAATTAATAATAACTAAGAGATATGTTAATTACTAACTATAAAGTCGTTATTAATTTATATCGGGCTTATAGTAGTTCGAGCTAATTAACTAATTAACCTATTTATAGCCGGCGCCCCCCCCCCCCTTCGTTATATATTATTATAAGGGCTAATATAATAAGACTTAAAGCGAAAGAGCAGCGGAGGGTTTTTCTCCGGGCACTTTAGTTTCCCTTTATATAAAAACTAAGTAATCGCTTAAAACCTTAGATTAAGTCTTTAGTATAAACATAATAATAATAATAATTATAATTTACTAAAATTAAAAAGCTTCTTATATACTAATACAAATTAAATAAAAACTTAGTACTAGTTAAAAATAAGTAGAAAAGTTTACTTTATAGCTTAAAAAAAAAAAATAACCCGGCAAATACTTTTTTATACTTATAAAACCTTGTTTTTTTCCTTTTTCTTCTTAGCTAAAACTTAAACCTATAAGTAATTTAAATTAACTCTTTTTACTACTTTTTTCTTTTTTTATCTTAGTGCCTCCTTTTACTTTATACTTTTAGTATCTTACGTGTAATTATTAAAATAAGGCTTTTTATAAACTATAAATACTTATATACTTTTTTTCTTATAAGAGATATGCTTATTATTCTTATAAACTTGTTATATACTTATTACTTTACTTTTATTATATTATTATTCTTATTACTATTATATAAAAGAAAAATGTAAATTTTATATTTATTAAGTTAAAAGATAATAAAAAAGTTCTTTAAATAATATAAAAGTTTTAAAAATATAGTATAAAGTAAAATTCTTATTTATATAAAAAAAGCTATTTTTTTATAAATTGTATAAGTATTTAAAAAGCTTATTTACCTAAAAAGAGCTTATTAAGGTTAAATAAGCTATATTAACCTTTTTAGTATTATTAGTTTTTTAAGCTAATAGTTTAAGTAAATATTATTACTTTTTTATAGCTAAAAGTTTTTAGACTTAAAAAAAAGCTCTTTTTTTAGTTATAAATACTTATAGCTTAAATTATAATTTCTTTTTTATAAAAGCTTTAACTAAAACCTTATTTTTAAAAACTATAAAGGCCTTGAGCTACTTATTACTTTTTCCTATAAGTTATTAAGGAAAACAATAAAAGTATTACGCTTTATAAGCTAGGTTTTTATTAAGAAAAAAGAATATATTTTAAAGTAAATATAGTAAGCACTAAACTTAAATTATAAATATTAAAAGAAATTGTATTAAGCATAAAAAAGACGTTATAGTATTAAAAGTATAAAAAGGGACTTAACTATAAAAACACTTTAAAGTAAAAATAAGTGAAATTAGCTATTATTATTTAAAGTATCTTTTACTTTGTTTAAGTATATAAAATATCTTAGCTATTAAAATTTAATAAAAACTTTTTAATTAAGAGATTTAAAATATAAAAACCTTGTTAAAAGTAACTAAAAAGCTTAGTTATTATGTTTAGTCGTTTAAGAATAAAAGTTAAAAGTATATTATTAAGACTAAAAATAATAATTAAAATCTTTAAAAGTTAATAGAAAAGGAACTTATTATTCAATTATACTATGTTTAATTATACTTATTTGCATTTTATTAAATAGTTCTTTTTTTAACCTTTTATATTTTACTTAGCTTATACTTTTAGTTTAAATGGTTTTTATTAAAAAGTAGTTTACTTTACTTAGCGAAAATAATAAAAGTTAAAGCTTAAGCTATAAAAATACTTATATAGGTAATATAAGCTATTAAAGATATTCTATAATTAGCTAAATAAAAGTATAAGTTTAATATTAATTACTTAATATCTTTTATAAGAGTTATTATTATATAGCGGCTATATATATAATATAAGCTATATATTAGCCCTTATTATACTTAATTAAAAGGTAATTTATAAAGAGCTACTTATAGTAAACCTTATATTATGAAGTTTATACTAAGGACTTAATATAATTCTTAAGCTATTGCTTAGTTTTTAGTATATAAAAGAAAACTAAAGTACTTTGAAAAACCCTTTACTGCTTTTTCTATTTAAGTCTTATTATATTCGCTATTATAACTTTATATAAAGAAAAAAAAGCACTAGCTATAAATAGATCAATTATTAAACTAGCTTAAACTACTATAAACCCGCGATAAAATAATTATATTAACTTTAAGCTAACTTTATAGTAACTAATTAATATACTTAGTTATTATTAGTTAGTAAGTTATATATATTTAAATTTCCGCCGAAATATGTTTTTTAAGTATTGCTTTGTTTTTTTTATTATAAGGCTTAGCGGGCTAAATAATCCTACTAGCCTTTAAAAAAGCTAGGACTGCTTTAAGGTTTACTAAGTCTTAAAAAAGGCCTTTACTAAGTTATTATATTAGTACTATGCTACGTTATTATTATTAAAATCATTAGTTATTAAGTATAAGTTTTTATTTTTTTAGTTAAGAATTAAACTAAGGCTAAAGGCCTTGCTTTTACTAAGTTATTATTACGCTTAAGTAAGACTAACTAAGTTTAAGCGGGCCTACTTATAGTAAGGCTAAGCTACTAGTAAATCTATAAGCACTTTTAAAAGTACTAGTTAGCTAAATTTATAATAAGTTAGCGCAGTTTATTAGTTTAGCTAAATAAGACTACACTTTTAGCTAAATTTAAACTAACTTTAGTATTATAGCTAGTATACTTCTTAAGTATATAACTATTACGTTATAAGGGTTAGTAAACCTTATAAAAAGCACTAAAACATTAGCCTAAATATAGTATTATAAAAAGCTAACTTATAAAAGCTATAAATAAGAAGCTATAAATAAAAGATTTAAAACTAAAAGTAAAACTAAAAAGAAAAGTAAATAAGAATTTTATTTACTATAAGTAAAGCTATAATATATATAAATAATAAGGCTAAATAAGAATTAATACTATTAGTTATATACTTTATAAGTTTAATATAAATATAAAATTTAGCGGCGTAAATAATAAATTATTAGTAAAAATAAATTTTAAGCGTAAAAACACTAACTAAATACTTATAAAATTCGGAGCCCTTAAAAATATATAAAGAAAGGCCTGGGTTACTAAGAAAAAAGCTAAAAAAAAGGGGGCTAAACTAATAAAAAGGCGCTAAAAGTTAGTATTTATATAGCTCGCGGCTTAAATCTATATTTACTTAACTATATATAAGAAAACTTATTTTTATATATATAAAATGTTATAAGCGATAAGCACTAAGCTACCTTACTTAGTAAAGTATTATAGGCTATACTATAAGAAGAGCTATAGTTATATTATAGTAAATAACTTAAAGTCGGGCTAATATATAGCTAAAGTTATATAAGACTTTACTTAAACTTAGCTTAACCTTAACCCGAACTTAACTTAAGTATAGGCTACTTAAGCGACCCTTATTAAGTACGAAGCTACGTAGCTTAAATAGAAATTTCCTCTTTCTCTTTTTAGCTTTAGATAAATAATTATTTAGCTATATACTACTAAACTAAGTATATATAGGCCTTTAATATATTTAAAGCTCCTTTTAAACGAGGTTATACGACTTAAAAAGAGACTTACTTACTATAATATAGCATAAGTAAGAAGCTTACTTAACGTAAAGGGGCTATGCTTTAAGGGGGTAGGAGGGAGGGCTAAGAAAGGCTAATATTTAAACTAAAGTTAAATAAGCGATCCTCTCGCTATAAACAAGGGCCGTTAAAACGAGCTACTAAGTTTTAGCAGGCTAGTAATAGATTTAATAGCTAATAAGCTAGTTTAAGGCCTTAATATAAAAGCTAAAAAAGATAATAAAGACGTATATATAAGAGGGGGCCGGCTTACTAACCGGTAGCTTAATACTACCTTATAATATAATAGCGGGGGCCGTAATACCCGCGATAAAGAAAAAAGTAATAAAAAAAAGAACTAGTAAAAGCTACTCTTAGTATTAAGGAAATTTAATAACTAGCATCGCTACTTTATGCCTTAAGCACGATATATATAAGAAAAGTATAAGATTAACTAAGACTTTTTCTTAAGCTTAAAAGATGTTTTTTACTTAATCTATAACTACTTAAATACGGGGTAATAGTTAACTATAGCGACTTATTATAGTACTAGCGCGGATCGAGGTTATAATTAATAAGAATTCCTTGAGTACTTTAATTTAATTTACTTTAATATTAATATTAAATTATAAGCGGCGGTAGCTACCCGCATAATTAAATAAGGAGAGAACTAAACGTTTACGGCGTTCTTTTTAAAGTTTAAGTAAAGGCTCTTTAAAGCGGGAGGAGGGTCGTAGCTATATAATATATAGATTATATTCTTAAAAGGCGTCTTAGGCCTTTGCCTTAAAGAGACACTTATAATAGTCGGCCTTTTAACCTTAAGCTTCTTAGCGTATATTAATTAAGTAGCGTGGATTATAGTAAAGCTAAAAAGGGTTTAATAGATTTAGTAGCCGTTTTAAGACTAAAAAAAGGTTATAAAGGGGGGCGACTTAAGACTAAAAGGACTTAAAGGGCGATACCTTAATAAGTAAAATTAACGCTAAAACCTAGCGAGGAGGAGGATAAAGCCGGCTTAATATATAGAAGTATTTCGCTTATAAGATAATAAAGTATATTGCCTATTTTTATAAAAAGAAGAAAGAAAGAACCTTATAAGTAGCCGTAGCTATAGCTAAGGAGGTAATTAAAGTAGATTTTAATTTAAGAAAAGAGGAACCTTAATATAAAGTTAAGCGCTAAGGGAGAAGGAGAAATAATAAATAACTTAAATATTAATAAAAAAACACCTTATACTAAACTTAATATTACTTAAAGTTAGTATTAATAAAAAGAAAGAGCTTAACGCACTTATAGATATAAGCTATAACTACTATACTATAGTAAGTAAAGGGGTAGCGATAAAGCTATAAATACCTTTTACGGATAAGACGAGGAGGCTACTATAGCCCTTTTTAAAGAACGTACTAACGCTTTAAACGAAGGGGATTATAGCGTTTAAGATAAAGATTAATAAGCACTTAAAATAGATATTCGCCTATATAGTACTTAAGTTAAGCTACGACGTATTCTTAAGAAGACCGTAGATAAAGAAGAATAAAGTAGTTTATAACGCTAAATAGGATTAAATCCGGTATAGAAAAGCGGGGATTTAAATCAGCCTTTAAAGATTAAAAAAAGCCGCGAAGATCGTAAATATTTAAGAAGCGAAGCTAATAAGCGCCTTTATCTTTACGGCGGAGTGCTAATAAGAAAGGGCCTAAAGGAATAACTAAGGGCAATAATAAGCACTTAATATAAAGGTAGTTACAATAAAGGATATAGAGAGGGCCTTTTAGCTAAAGACGCCGGTTAACTTAGTAAACTATATCCCGGCTTAAGCACTATAAGCTTATTTAAACCTTTTCGCACTTATAAAAGCGCTTAAGTAACCCTTATTTTAACTAAACGTAGACTATAAGATCTATCTTACTTTAAATAAAAATAGTAAGGAGCCGCTATTATTATAAGGGCCCCTTTACGATATATTAAAAGAAGAACTCCTTATCCTTTAAAAAACTTTAAATAAGCTACTAAAAGCGAACCTTATCCGCTTAAGCAGTTTATTAGCCGCAGCGCCGGTATTATTTATAAAAAAGGCTAATAGCTACCTATACTTTTATTATAACTACTAAGCTTAAAATATAATTACGAAAAAGGATTAGTATATACTATTATTAATTATAAAAACGCTAAAGATACTAGCGAAAGTATATTAGCTTACGAAACTTAATATTATCGTAGCGTTTTATAAGATTAAAATCGCGAAAGGCTATAAGTTTAAGACGGCCTTTTAAATAACGTTTAAACTATTTAAGTAGTAAGTATACTTATTTAGCTTTATAAGAACGCCGGCTACCTTTTAACGCTATATTAACTAAGTGCTAAAAGACTACCTTTATAAGTTTATTATAGTATATATAAATAACGTTTAAATTTACTTATTAAGGTCGCTTTATAATTACTAAAATAAAGTAGCGAAAGTGCTTAAAAAGTTATAAAAAGTAGGCTTTATACTAAACTTATAAAAGTACGACTTTAAAACAAAAAAAGTAAAGTACTTAAGTTTTATTATATAAGCTAGGGGTAATGTTTAGTGCGACTTAAAGAAGATTTAGGCTATTTAGATATAGTAAGCGCTAAGGAACGTAAAGAGCGTTTAAAGCTTCCTTAAGTTCGAGAATTACTATTATGCCTTTATCCCGCTTTATACTAAGGCCTTGCAGTACTTAAATAGCCTTTATAAAAAGAACGTAACTTTCTTATAAACCGATAAGCACTAAGCCGCGTTTAAGTTTATTTAAAAGATATTTTATAACGCATTAATATTATAGCTATATAACCTTAAGAGAGAAATATACTTAAAGGTAAATCGCTTTAAGTATATAATAAGCGGTATATTAATATAAGTAAGATTAAATAAGATATAATACTTAATAGGTTTCTTCTTAAAATAACTTAATATAGTAAAGTATAACTACTTAATTTATAATAAGGAGTTACTTATAATTATATAATACTTAGACTTTTAATAGGCAAAGTTATATAATACGCTAGCGTTTATAGTACTAATAAACTATAAGAATTTAAAGTACTTTATAATATAGAAAAAGTTAAATAAAAAGTAAAGTAAATAAGCGATTAAGCTCGCTTTATATAACTTTATATTAAAGTACCGCTTAAAGAGTTTAGCGGTAGTACTTAACGCTTTATTACGCGGCGATTAAAATAAGCTAAAAGGGGTATTTAATAAAAAGGAGATAAAACGTATAATATAAATAATCCTAAATAGCGCGTAATTAATAAGATATTAAGTCTCTTTAAGCGGTAAGCACGTAAACCTCTTATAATAATTAATATAGGAAAAGCGTATTATCGCGATAATATAAGTAAAGGAAGAGGATATAAGGTTGATCGCTTATATAAGTAAGGCAGACGACTTTATACTTTAAGATAAAGGTAAGGCGAATAAAGGCGGAGTTTAGCTAAAACTTAACTTAAACTTAAGCTAAGATATACTTAAGGAATAAGCACGACCGGCCTATATATTTAATAAGTAGGAGATATAAGAGCAATAAATAGCAATATTATATAAGGATAAGAAGTATTAAGTAGTATTTTAAGCAATATATAACGACGATTAATCGCTTACCTTAAAATAGTAATTAAAGGTTTAAGTAAGTAAGTATATAATTAATATAAAAAGGCGCCTTCGCTTTAAGGACCGGCTTTAAATGCTAAGTTAGGCTTAATACTTTAAGGAGGGAGAGGACGAAAAGCTAAATAAGCTTTAAGTATTAATTACTTAGCGGATATATAACTTAATAGCGGTAGGATACTTAAGATAAAAGGGGACGCTTATAATACTAGCTTAAAAGTTTTTTTAACTAAGCTAGTTATTAATAATACGCTAGCTTATTACGAACTATAAGCTATATAATAAGGGGTAAAATTAAAAGTAACTTTAAAAGGGGCTCCTTTAACTATTACCGCCCTTTATATAGCTATTTATATACTTAATAATAAACTTTATAGTCGATTTACTACTAATAAGCACTAAAGGCTCTTAAAACCTTTAAGTAATAATAAATAAGCTAATAAAGGCGATAACTTAAAAAGCGATATTAATAATAAGAGTAGTAGTATATACTATTAAGTTTTAATAATCTTACTTCCGCTTTTATAAAATACTAAAGTTTATTATCTTAAATTAAGGGATAAACTAAATAAGGCAATTTTAAAGGCAATTTTATTAATAAACTAAGGTTTAAAGGAAACTAAGTTTAGCTTACTACTTATAAACTAATAAGGCAACGGAGCGCGTAAACTAAGAGGTATAAGTATACCTCCGCGTATATATTTACTATAAATAAGACGATTAAGGAATATAGCTACCCTACGCTTAAGCGGCGCTTAATAATCGGGTAATATTAATAATAGGTATAAGCCCCTTCTTCGCTATATATAAGTATAATATCGAGCCGATTTAAATTATAAGGGAAAAAGGACCGCTTATACTAAATATAAAGGGCATATAAAGCTTTATATAAAGAATAAAAGAGGTCGCTAACTTTCTTTAAACGGCGATCGCCGCGTTATAAGTAAGATAAAAGGAGATAGTAAACCGGTTATATATACTAGCGGAAAGACTTTAAGTAAGCAATAAGGTATAGCTAAATATAAGGAAGTATACTATAAATAAGCCTTACCGGAAGCTTAACTAGCTATATTAAAAGTATACTATAATAAAGGTAATTAGCTTATATATAGTAAAACTTAATATACTAAGAAGGGTATATAAAAAACTATATATAAAGTTCCTCCGCTATATAGCGGATAACCCCTTACTTAGCTAAGTAGTTAACGATTATTAGCTATTACTAGTAATCGGAGAAGATAATAAACTAAAGTATATTATAAAAATAGTTAAGTAAGCTTAGTAAAGATAGATTAAAAAAGAGTAATAGCACTAAGTCTTAGTAAAGTAGTATAAGTACGTTAACTTAATATAGTAGCTAATTAGCGACTTTTAAGATATAATCGCCTTAAAAGAATTAAAAAGACAGTATAGTAACGCAATAAAAAACGATGAAGGTAAAGCGGAAAAATAATAGTAAGCTAAGCTAAAAAGCGGGATATAGAATAAGGGAAATAGTAAAGAAAAAGATAAAAACCGGGAGAATTAATAAGGAGTTTCGGGCTACGCTTAATAGATAGTAAGACGATTTTAAATAATAAGTATAAAGAGGATACGCTATAAATATATACTAAGTATTAATAACGATAAGATATATAAAGAATATAATAAGATATAATAAGACGCGGAGTAGATATAGATAAAATATATAAGGAACTATAACTTAAGTAAAGTAAGCTATTTACTACCCGCTAATACTAATAAATTAACCTTAAACGTTAAGGTATATTTAAGCCTAGCGCGCTATAGTAATAATATAAGCTAACTTTATATACTATAGTAATTATTAGTAATATCCCTTTAGCTAACGTTTATTAAAGATTAGAGAACGTATATATAAGTTAGTATAGCAATCTTTAAACGTTCTTTAAGATATATAGTTTTAAAGCACGTTTATAGTAGCGACTATATTACTAGTATATTAATATCGCGTTAGTATTATATTATATATAGTTTAAGAATAAAGGCATATAAGTAAATAACATAATTTAGCGTAAGTATAAGCAAAATAATTATAAGTATTGTTAAAAAAACCAGTTACCTCTGCTAAAAGTAAAGGCACCTCCTTTAAAGATAACTAGTATTTTAGTATATTTTCCACACCTCCCCGCAGGTCTACTTATATCGGTATTCGTAAAGGAGGGTAGAGCTAAAGAGTGGCTTTTTTCCTTATCCTTTAGCGCTCTTTAAGCTCTAAAATAGCTTACTCTTAATTTATTATCTATAAGGTTCGAACATTAAACCGCGCTATCTTAGCGCATACTATAAGCGCATATACGCAAAATAGAAACGGAACTTATAACCTATTAAAAAACCAGTCACCTCTACTAAAAGTAAAAGCACCTCCTTTAAAGATAACTAGTATTCTAGTATATTTTCTATAAGTATAAAGTAAGGCTTAATTTTAATAAGCCTTATACTAAGTATTTATATTAAGAAACGCTATATATTTAATATATATAAAGTAAAGGGAGCGCTATATAGTAGTGCTATATATTGCGCTCCGCTTATTAAGCGATAGCGGTAGGCGCGAAGACTAATATAAAGGCGGTAGCGTATAGTTACCGGGCGTATTAAGGGGCGCTAAATAGGAAGACGCTTATAAGATAATAAGAGATAAGGCGCGGGGGGTTATAGTAGATATATTAAGGCGCGGCATAGCGAAGCAATTATAAAAGCGGGCGTGCGTATAAGAGGATTAGTAATTAAAGAAGAAAAAGAGAAAAGAAAGAGAAAGGGAAAAAGGAAAGGTATTTATACTTTAAGACTATAGGCGGCGGGAAGGTAAGACGTACCTTAAGCACTAATAATAGCGGTAAGCGGAGGAAATATATTATATTGCCTTAGCGCTACTAAGGACGATATAATAGTATAGATAAGCGAGCGTATAACGTATCTAACGCTATAATATAATGTTCTTTAAGGGGATATATTAGCGTATAATTATAAGTATAATAAGGATAACTATACTAATTAATATTAAGTATAAAGTAAGGGGTAAGGCGGCGATATTATATACCTTAGTATATAATAGCTTAAAAAGGGGATAGTATTATAAGTTATACTATAAAAAGAGCTATAGTTATACTATAGTAAATAACTTAAAGTCGGGCTAATATATAGCTAAGGTCGTATAAGACTTTACTTAAACTTAGCCTAACTTTAACCTAAACTTAACTTAAGTATAGGCTACTTAAGCGACTTTTATAAAGTACGAAACTATATAGCTTAGATAAAGATTTCCCCTTTCTTTCTTTAGCTTTAAATAAACAATTATTAAGCTATATACTACTAAACTAAGTATATATAGGCCTTTAATATAAAGCCTTAATATATTAGTAGTAAAGTATATAGCTTAGCTAACCCCCCCCTTTTAATTTAACTTAAGCCTTAGTTTAGTATTATAGTTAGCTTAGCTTTTATAAAAAGTTAGTTAAGCTTTATACTATAATCGGCTTAAATATAAAAGTATAATAAACCTCGCTTAACTATATATAAGTATTTAGCTTAATTATATACTATACTTCGCTTAACTATATAGAACACCTTAGCTAATTAAACGTGGTACTTAAACTATCCGTAATTAAAAATAAATATAAAATTAATTTTAATTTAGTTATATTTATTAATTTACTTGTTAATTTTACTATAAGCTTTTTAAATTCTTATATTATTGTTTAAGAGATAAAGACCTATTTTAATTTAGTTTATAAATTATAAATAAATATAATTATTAGTAGTTATAGTATATAATATACTTTTACTTTTATTATTATACTTTACTCCGCTTTAAAAGAATATTATTATTAATTTTAATTTTATTTAAAATTTTCTCTTACCTTATAATCTTTATATATTTAGTATCTTTAAATCTTTTATAAATCTACAAATACTTTTTTTATCTATATAAAATATAGTTAAATAATTAAGAGGTATTTTATTATAGCTTATAGCTTTCCTTTAGTAATAAAAAAAGTATTACTAAGGCTACTTTTTTAAACCTTTATTAATATTCCGATCGACGTTTAATAAAGCAGACTAAGCCCTTTATAATAAATAATAACTATAACTAAGTAAACTTATAAGTAAACTTTAACGGGTATATTTAAAGTATTAAAAAGAGCGCGACTAACTATAAGATATAAGAAATTTAAAATTATTTTAAAATCATTTTAAAATTAAATCTAGTTTATTTACTTTTAATTAAACCTAGCCTTAAGCTTTAAAGGCAGTTTAAACTATAAAGCTAATTATCTTTAAAACTAAGCTTAAGATATTATTAAAGTCTTTAACTTATAAGGTTATAGGGACTTAAGCTATAGCTTAAGCCTTATTATATAAGGAGGGCCGGGTCTATATATATAAACACAGACCCGCTATATATAGGCAGGCTCTTTATAGCTTATTATTATAATACTACGGACAGCACCTATATACTAGCCTTTACCTACTTTATAATAGTATAAGCTATTAATTATAAACTCGTTTAATAGTATAATAGCGGGAGCTCCGCTTTAAGCGGAGCGGGACGATGCTATTATAAAGTCGTTATAGAACGCTTTAAAGGCGTTAAAGGGTAAGTCGGCCGGCTAAAGAGATAACTTCCTCGCCGCATTAAGGGGGCTAACTATAAAGCCTATTTTAACCCTTATAGTATTAGCCGCGCTAAGAACGGCGCCTACGATTACTATAGTATAGAAGCCGCTTTTATAGCTAATATAAGATAGGAAGCCGGAGAGCTTTTACTTTTTCCTTAGCCGGCTATAGGCGAAATACTATACTAATAAAGAATACGGCCTTAATAGCGGCTAAAGCGCCGTTTAGTACGCGCTTTTATATACGCTACCGGAGCCTTAAATATAAAGGATCGCGGGCTTTTTAGAAAAAGGGGGCTATAATAGCTCCCGGGACCTTTAAGACTTTTTCTAGCACCTTATCTACGCGTTTAGCAATATATAGGAATAAGAAAAAGCGTAGGATAAGCTACGCACCTTTAGATAAAAGGACGGATAGTCCTTTAAAGAGTTCCTCCTTAAGTTTAAGGGAACCTTCTTTTAAGCAGCGGGTACTATAATATAAGAAGATAGCGCGAAGCTAATATAGCTATAGAACTTAATTACCCTAGCACTTTATAAGCTGCTTATCCTTATTATTATGCTATCTATATATAGTAAGTATATTAGCCGCCTTACGAAAGTAGCTTAAAGTTATAAATAAATGCCTTGCTTTTAAAAGTTATAAAAGCGTATTTTATATAGCGGGGATAAAGTTACCCCCTTTTTATAAAACGCGCTTATTATTAACGTTAATAGCGATACCTTTATAACCGCAACGAGGACTAACTACGCGAAACGCTTAAAGAAGGCGTTTACGACTTTAACCTCTTTTACGCTAGCGGGCTAGTCCTCTTAGCAGCGGGCTAAATAGGTCTTTAGCGACGAGATCTAAAAACGATATACTAACGGCCGATGCTTATACTATAAAGCGAGCTCTTACTTTACTATAAAGTGCCTATATAAGCCGGCGAAGCGTCCTTTTATAAGAATCCGCTTTATAGCGGTTAATATACTACCTTAGCTCGCCTTAAATAATAAGAACCCCGCTTTTTATAAGGCGGAGGGAAAAAAATAGCTTTAGGGTAAAGATAGGCCCCGGAGCCGTAGTTATTAGTATAAGTAAGGTAAGAGCTAGTAGCCTATATAAAAAAAGATCCTACTTTAATATAGGTTATGCTTAATTAGTTTAAATCTCTTACCGCTCTTATAGATAAAGGATACTAGTGCTATGCTATAGTAAATAAGGCGTTCGCACGTTAGATATAAGTGCTTATTAAGAGGATTACCCCGCGCTAAGTAAAAGGCGCCTTAAGTATAATAAAGGGTGCGGAGATTAAAGGTATTACTTAGCTAGCTATAAAAGTAGCCGGCTGCTTAAGGCTTATCGTAGTATATATAATCCCGGAGCTTAAATTCCTTTTAATTCTAAGGAAGCCTTAGCTTATATATATATAGTCCTTCTTAGTTCTATACTAAAAAAGGCTATAGTTCGGCTTAGCGGAGATATAGCTATACTATATTAATAGCGCTTTTAAGGAGATAAGGGCTATATTAAGGCTAGCTAACGCTACTAAGGTGCTCGCTTTAGTTTCTATAAGTATAGTTAAACGGCTTATACGCTAAAAAGGTAAGGCCGCCGCTAATACGGCGATTTACGCTATAAGCCTTATAAATATTAATAAGGCCTTAAAGATTAAGATACTAAAATCGCTTATAGACTTATAGAGGGTAATCCCTTAGCGCTTCTTTAACTTATTGCCGCTTTTTATAAAGCATAAGGCCGATAAGCTTAACCTTTATAAGCCGGGAGTTAATTATAAGATCCTTATTTATATAGATAAGCGAGGAAGGGAGTTCCCCGCGCCCTTTAAGCCGTTATATAGTATATCCCGGGCCGAGTTATTAGTACTTAAGAAGACCCTTTAGGACCTTTTAAATAAGGGGTTTATCCGGGCAAGCAGCTTTAAGGTAGGCGCCCCGGTGCTTTTTATCTAGAAACTAAAAGGCGGAATCCGCTTTTACTACGACTATTAAGCCCTTAATATAATTACGTAGCTAGACTATTACCCGCTCCCCTTAATCTTTAATACGCTCTATAACCTATTAAAGGCAAAGTAGTTTACTAAGCTCGATATTATATAGGCGTTTTATAAAGTATAAATTACGGAAAGTAAGGAGTAGAAAATAGCCTTTTATACTTATTATAGCCTATTTAAGTAGCTAGTAACCCCTTTTAGTCTTACTAAGGCCTTAGCTACCTTTTAACGTTATATTAATAATATCCTTCGCGACTTCTTTAATAAGTTCGCCTCCGCTTATATCGATAATATTTTTATTTATAGTAGCGGCTTATATAAAAACTATATATAAAAAGTGCGGAGGGTCTTAAACCGCCTTTACTTATATAGCTTATACCTTAATCCGGATAAGTGCGAGTTTAGAATTAAGCATATAAAATACCTTAAGTTTATAATTTATACTAGTACGGGTATTTAAGCGGACCCCGTTAAGATATAGGCGATTCGGGACTAAGATGCCTTAATAACGCAAACTTGTATACGGAGCTTTTTAAGCTTTACTAATTACTATTATATATTTATCTATAGGTTTTCTAAAATCGTTATACTATTAAACGAGATTATAAAGAAAAAGGTAGCTTTTTATTAAGAACTTATATAAGAAGGTGCGTTTTATACGCTTAAGGACTTATTTTCGCAAGCCTTAGTATTACTTTAATAGGATTTTAACTATATTACTATAATAAAAGCGGACTATAGCAGCTAAGCGCTTAAGGGCACGCTCTTATAAGAGGTAAAAGGGCGGAAGCAGCTTATAGCCTTTTACTTAAAGAAGCTAACTTTAGCGGAAAGGAACTACGCTATTTATAATAAAAAGATACTCGCTATTATTAGCTATCTTAAGTAATAGTAAGCGGAGCTTTATAGTTATAAGAGCTTCGAAGTCCTTATAAACTACCGGAACCTTAAGTATTTTATAACCCGCTAGTACCTTTTTAAGCGGTAAGCCCGTTAAGCTAAGTACTTATTTTACTTTAACTTTTAGATTAAGTATAGGCTAGGTTAAGACTCCGCTATCTTAAACGCGCTTTCTTAGCGGGATTAAGACTATATTATAAACGCGGATATTAAGGCATAGGATTTATAGCTTATTCCGCAAGCAGCATTATATACGTATATTAAGGTCTCCTTTATTAAGGAACCTTCGACCCCCTTATTTAATTCCCTTATTAAGGAGCTTTTAACCCCCTTATTTAATAAAGTAAACCCGCTTGTTATATTAAAGGCGGGTATCCCGCCCTCCTTACCGATACCTCCTTAAGCGCTAAGTTTAAAGGACTAAGTAAGCCTAGGCGCTTAAGTAGTAAGGATCTTTTAAGATAAGGGCCTTTAGCGTCTTTAGGATAGGCTAGCTTCTTAAGACCGCACGTATAAGAGCGTGCGGCGCGCCGTAAAATCTAGCGCGCGTTCCTTAGATCTAAAGCTACGATTAAAGGTATAGGTAGTAGACTGCTATATCGACTTAAGGGGGCACCTCCGCTAAAAGGGTAGGTTATAAGTACTAAGCGCCTCCTATATAACGGAAGCTAATAAGAGGAACGCCCCGCTAAAATATAAGTTAAGAAACGAGCTTTAAGGGAAGCTAGTATAGCTAATTTATAACTTTAGTATTATTAGCTACCTTAGCTTATAAGGCATAGCGGTAGGGCTTATAAGGGACTTTTATTAGCCCTTTATATAGTACTATATACGCTGCTTCCTCTATAACTATAATATCTATAGCTATATAAAGATCTAGCAGGCGCTTTATAAAGGGCTCTTAAAGTAGCTACTAATCTTAGACCGGTTTTAGATATATATTTAAATAGATTTTATAACGGACCTTTTGCTTATATTAAAGGGGAATCGCTATATATAGGTTATTAAAGACCGCCTTAATAAGGAAGTAGTGCTTAAGCTAATGCTTTTTATAAAAGTAAAGGTATATATAAAACGTTTCTTTTAATACTAAGCGCGGATATATAGCTAGCTTACTTTAATTATAAGCGATAAGGGCTTTAACTAAACGGGGCGCTTTTAGTAATACTTTTATAAGCTACTTTAAGTTACTTAGCTACTTAGCTTTACGTATTACCTATAACCTAACGGGGGCTTAAAACGCGTTAATTAAAAGGTATAGGCCTACTTATAAGCTATAATAGCCCGGAACTAAGCAAACTAAGACCGTTAGCTCCTAGCCGCATAGCTTACCTTAAATAGCAGGCCTTAAGCGTTTATCGGCATAACCCCTTTCTTTATATTATATAGCTTTAAACCCCCCTTCTTAATACTTTAAGTAGTAAATATAGCGGCGGAAGAGCACTTAGCCGCCTTACTAAAAGCTTAAGCTACTTACTTTATTTAAAAACTTAAGGAGACTACGGACTATTACTTATCGGTAATAGCGGCGGCTATATAAAATTAAGAGCGGCACGCTAATAAGTTTAAGTCTTTAGTAAAGAGTTTTATACTAAGAGATAAAGTTTAGTTAAACCTCTATAACTACTAATCCGGCCGCTTAAAAAAGAAGCTTAACTAGCTATATATAAAGTTTATAGTATAAAGAGTTATTAGCTTATAAGTCGTAAAGCTTAAAGGGTTACCTTTAAGGATATATAATAAGATTAACGTAAACTTATTATACTAAGCGGCTTAAGACCCTTTACTTAGTTAAGCGGTTATAAACTCTTAGCCCTTTATAATTTTAGTTAAAAGGGAAAAAGAATTTATAATTAAAAAGGTAAAGGCAGCTTATTAAAAGAAGGTAAGTAAAAGTAAGTAGTAAGAGGTGCTTATTACGTAGTATAGCTACTTAAACTTAATTTAAGAGCTTATATAAGAGCTTATAGGCGCTAATACTTTAAATAAGTTTAAAGCCCTTTATAAGCTAGTAAATAAGAACGATAAGCCTAGCGATTAATAGCTCCCCTTTAAGCGGAAATAGGAAGTAACCTTAGCCTTTTTATTACTTATAGCGTCTTATAAAGTAAAAGGGAAAAAGGAGTTATATTTAAAGCT
>JAPEBW010001477.1:0-23579 GCA_027405785.1 Ophiocordyceps robertsii | reverse complement strand
AAGAAGACGCTAGTACATACTCCGTACAGTACTCTGTACATACAGCTGGTCGCCTCAGTGGCGTGCGAAGTGTACCTACCCAGGTACGGATACCTAAGTACTAGGAAGTACCTGCCTGCCTTACAATGTGTAATGTGTACGAATAAGCATGCACACATGTATGTACATACACATACAGGCCAGGGGCCATGGAAAAAACCAAGATGGTCTGGGGGTGAGCTGTAGCAGCAGGTACTTTGCACTCGCAACAAGGAGAGAAAATACTTGCTGGGTCGGAGAGAAATCTTCCGAACAGGTCCTGCGCGAGGGTGTGCCCGGCCGGAGGACGACGATCATCACGCAGAAGCAGGTATCCAGAACAGGGATCATGGACGCCGGCGCCGCAACAGAGAGACAAAAGGGGCCGGGGGGGGGAGGAGGAAAGGGGACTGCCTCGGAGAAGCAAGAGGAGGCCATTGTCTACCTACTTACGGATACCTACAGTATGTACCTTTGAAGCCCCGTACATATGTACGTCGGGATATGACGACTTTTGTAAGCTGGGTACGGCGCTCGTTGGTTCGGTAGGCGGCCATGGCCGTGAGGTGAGGATGGCTGGCTGCCCTGTGCACACGGCCGAGCAATCTGGGGCCGGCCACGGAGCGGGCGGGAATGGCATCAAGGAGCGGCGGCGGGTAGCCGAGTGGGAAAGCACGGGGACTGACTGGCCGAGGCGAGTTGTCATGGCCAGAGGGCACGACAAGGAATGGGTTTGGAGGTCGTCGAGAGCTGGCCGCCGCAAAGGAGCGAGGTATTCAAGGGGCACCTGCTTCGTACTTGCCTACCCAGATCTACCCATCTGGGCAAGTGCTATCTGTACTGGCACCTTAGCTACCAGGTAGGACGACAAATCACCGTTCCTGCGGCGCACTTGCCTCACCTTGCGACATAGTGGGGTTGCAACTGCCAGTTCGGGAACTACCCAAGTCTCCGCCTGTCGCCCGTGGAAGCCGCGTCGAGTGGCGAGCGAGCATCGAAACAGCATCCACCCGGACGGAACACGAGCACTCAGGTCAGCGACAGGCCTCGACCTGCCGGAGAAGCCGCCATGGAAAGAGTACAGTAGATGGCAGAGCCAACGCGCTTTCGGGCGAGGCCAAGGAGGTGTTTGGTACGGCGAGGAGAGGAGGCGGTTGTTCAAACGCCACCCGGTTGGGATGCGATGCAAGGTACTGCTACATGATGGCCGTGCTGTGTGATTAGGCGTTTCCGAGTATAGATACACATTTCGCCGTGGCCGGGTGGTCGGCCTGCCAATTAAAAACGGCTCCATCCATCCATATTGCCCTCTCGGCCGAACTTGCGATTGCCCGTGGATCCCATTTCTTCCAACTGCCATGGGCCTCGCGCCCGCACAGTACCTCTGTCGGGCAATATATTCGACGATGCAAAGGCACAGCTGGATGTCTGACCCACCGACACTGGCCAGCCACCATGGTGTTGGGCCCATCGTCGTCGCCGCCTGGCTGGTACCTTAAATCAAAGGCACTACTAGGTAGTAGGCATGACGAGGCAATCAACAGCCTGCCATCGTCTCGAGCTCCCACGGCCTGCCAGACGACGCCATCTCTGGCGAGAGGCATCCTCCCGCGGCGGGCAGCAGGCGACGGGTCCAGCTCCAGGCCCAGGCTCCGAGGCCGGGCCCTGCAGGGAAGCCCTTTGGCATCGTGGCTCCCGCCGCATCGAAACGGGGTAGAGACGGGTATGGGGGGCGTTGCGCACGCGCTCGGGGGCGAACAATCCGTCGGTCGACATCTCGTCCTGTCTTCGTCCCTCCCCCACCCGTGCCTGTCGCGGATGACGTTATTAATAGGGGGCCCTGGAGAGAGAGAGAGAGAAAGGGCAGATGCCATATCGAGGGCTCGTCTCTGCACTCCGCCTGCAGGCCGTTGGACGGCCCCGAGTTCCAAGTGGAGGGCCATACATGTCTGGCTCCGCAGCCTTCCCTATTATCGCCTTTGTGGTGAAATGATGCAGGGAGTGCCTTAGTCACGATGGCCCAAGGAGGCAGTGCGAGGCAGTGCGAAGCAGCCCTCAGGATGGCGTGGCCGAGGGCTGCAACGATGGCGCGTCCTCGTGGCGCTCGCCTCCCGTCGCCACTGCTTGCCGATGGATGCTTGCCGATGGAGGGAGGGGACCTGTGGTTTGCGACGGGCCCAGGATGCCTCTGTCCTATGCAGTCTTGTCTGTGCCCACGGGCGACGACGTGGGGTGACGACGACGACGTTACTGTGCGCCCCTCGCTACGACGACTCCCCTCGGTGTGTGCCCACCCCTTGTACGTGGTTTCTTTCTCTGCCCTTTCGGCCTTGGATGGGTGAGGGGGTTCACGGGGCGGCGCGTGCAGAGTGTCACCTCCCTGCCTCCCCTTTACGTAGAGGGGGCTATTTTCGGTGAAGCGCGGCGGTGGTTGTCAACTATTCTTATTTTGGCTTGACGTTTTGCACAGTTTCCTGCACGCACGCATATGTCTGTCTGGCTTGGCATCTCAAGTGAGTTGACGCACTTGGGTTTGGGGGATTTTCGCCTGTTGGCCCCGGTGTTGGCAATGGGAAGAGGGGGCGTGGTGACAGCAGCCCGTCATTTCGCGGCCAGGAAGGATATGGCTCGACCAACGCCCAACGGGGTCGTCTCAACTCAATACAGACCTTTCATGTTGCTTGCGGGCGAGTCCAACATGGAGAGCAGGTAACGACGATAGGACGTGTTTGGAACAATGATGGGATGCGTCTCAACTGGCCAAGAGCATAGGGAGCCCGCTTTTGTGTGTGGGCTGCCTGTTGTGGAAATGATGGAAACTCAATCCATCTTTTTTTGACGGCATGATATCATGGCCTCTGATGGGTCCAATCAAGAGTCAAGCCATGTGCCCTGCCTGGCCTGGCGCCTGGCCATGGCCACAGTCTACCGAGGCAGCCTAGCTTTGCGAGCGTGGACGGACGGGCCCGTGCAGGCGGCGATTTGCTGTCGACGAGACGGGCTTCCCTTTCTTCCTTCAACGCGCCATGCGAGCCTCTGGGTTCTATGTGTGTGTACAGTACTGTACGAAGTACGGATACTCTGTACTGTACAGAATACTCTGCCAGTCAAGAGGAGGAAGAAGTGGCGGAACGAACGGCTCATCTCGGCTGCAGGCTGCCAATCAGCAGCCAATGCAGGCAGCCGAGTCTTTGTTTCGCATTGTGCATTGTGCAGTGTGATGTGCAATGTGATGTGCAATGTGATGTGCAATGTTTATATGCAATGTGCAATGTGCAGTAATATGATGATATGCAATGTGAGCTCACCGCGGGCTTCTGGAAACATTCTAGCGTGTCATTGATGCCACGCCAAGACGAGATTGAGATTCAGCCATCTTCTTCCACTCGGTAATTATATTGGGTGCGTGTCTCGTTTGCACGCGTCTGTGTACTGTACTTGCTCTGTGCCCGAGCGAGGAAGCACACGCCCTTGTGTCGTTGCATCCCGCGGCCACTATATGTACATACAGAGTACGGGATATGCACCTCCAGAAACAACGGCAAGGGATGCAATGCTATTATACCCACGTGCCAGATTGATTATCAGACAGCTCACTCGATAAGTTCGTGTGTGCCCCCCTGGAAAAAGCCCACGGCCGGCTTTGATGACGCGCGCTCCTTCTGACACACCACACGATAATAGCCCCGTCTGGCCACGAGCCTCGAGCCTCGCCGCCAGCCAAGAGCACTGATGCCACAACACAGCCTACAGCAGCCTCGACGGTCCTGGCCGGCGCACTCGGTGGCACACACAGGCCACGATTGGGTGTTGATCTTGCATGGACCACGGCCCCGAGAAGCCAAAATAAGAAGCATGCCGTGGGGGACAATGGCGATGCGCACCAAGACCCCATGGTTCGGCACCATGTTGCCGTGCTGCCTTAGACGAGCGAGCCTCTCCCGCATCTCAACATAAAATCCCCCAGCACAGAGCGTGGACATGGCCCAGCCCCCATCGTCAACACACCCTCCTCGCATCCACCTTCGCCCTCGCCGTCATCCGTGCTGTCGGCCCCCCCTCCCCTGCCAGCCAACGGCTGCCGCTGTCCTATTCATGTGGCACCTGACAATGGAAGGAAACACAACGGCTCCAATGGCAGTTGTGCTCTAGCTCATCTCTCTGGCCCCTTTAGCCACCAGGCCAGCCACTGCCTAACTCTGAGAGGGGCAGGTGTTGCAGCCAGCCGGATGGATGAATGCTTGGGGGCCAAGGGGGGGGGGAGTGGCATGTGTCCAATCTTCTGCGGCATCGGCGACTCCGTACCTCTCTCTTCTGCCCCCTGTCTCTCCGGGGTCGAGCGGCTCGAACCCCGGCGGAAACATTCTAGAAATCTAGAAAGTAGGCTGGGGTAACTCAGAGCCATCTCATGGTGTGTGAAGCGGCCCCGGGCGGGCGGACCGATGGACGTGCCCCAGTAGTCAGGGACGATGCACCCAGTGCCGCCCTCAAGCACCAAGAACAGCCACGAGGCGCACTGAGACACGAGCCGGTAGATGCCGTGCCACCCGGCAACGGCCGACCATCGGGCGCCCTTGGAAGCGAACCCCCTGTCCAAGACCAACTCGATGCAAACGCATCCTTTTCTTTGTTGCCGCCGCTCTTCAAACCGCCTCCGTGGTTCGGCCCTGATATGACATGTGCTCCAATGAGCCCATTCATGTCACCTGCTGCAACGGGGGCCCTTTGACGACCTCGAATTAGTTAGTAGCTGTCAACAACCTTCCAGGCCCAACCGGTCAACAGCAGCAACAGTAACAACAATCAGTCACACGCACGCCGGCAGATAAACATCCATACTGTATCCCGAACCAGTCCCCACGTGCCGGTACCAACAAGCCTCATACGTTTCGCATGCCACCCGCCACCCTGGAATACCTAATGGCCGCAGGTGCGCCATTGGTTCGCCCGTCATGTCGGCAGAGACGAGCCCCCGTACGACAAAGAGCCGTCGCCCCTTCCCTTTCCTCATCATCGTTGGTTTCGACGCGGGCTCCCCGTGACATTGAGCGAGTTGTTGGCCCGCGCGGCCCCTGTTGGGCACGAACCAGGCCATGATAACACCCAAACGGCGGTCAATCGGGGCTTTCGTCGCTCCCACCGGCAGGAGAGGCAACCAGGGGGGGGAGGGGGGGGGGAAGGCTGCTCCATTCAACTGATTCTTCGGGAATGGGCGAATCCATGCTGACCAATGCCCCCAGCATGCCCTGTACTGTACATACGCCTCGTCTACATCCCGTGGCAAGCCGCAGATGTGAGTGTTGAAGTCGCTGCTGTTGGATCATGTGGAAAATATACCAGAATACCAGTCATCTCTAAAGGAGGTGCCTCCACTTTTGGCAAGAGGTGACTGGTTTTTCAACAGGTTATGAGTTCCGTTTCCGTTTTGCGCATGTGCGCCTGTGGTGTGCGCCAGGATGGCGCGGTTCGATGTTCGAACCCCACAGATGATGAATTGAGAGTGAGCCATCCTAGAGCCCAAGGAGCGCCAGAGGATAAGAAAAAAAGCCACTCTCCAGCTCTACCCTCCTCTACGGATACCGATACGAGTAGACCTGCGGGGAGGTGTGGAAAATATACCAGAATACCAGTCATCTCTAAAGGAGGTGCCTCCACTTTTGGCAAGAGGTGACTGGTTTTTCAACAGATCACCACGGCTCCCCCGTACCACTTGTACCACGGCAAAGTCTGCCAATTTGCCAATCAGAAACAGACTGTGTGTCCTGTCTGCACGTGCAAGAGGAAGGGGACGTAGTTGTCTTCGACGTCTCACAAGGCAGACTGCCGTCGCCCGCCATGACCCATCTGTATTCTGTCCAGCCCAACCTTCAAGGTCGGCATTCATAGGTGGCATGCGCCATCGGCTACCGTGTCCATCTCCTTGGCTCGTGAGAAAATTGTGAATCATCAACAGGTGCCCAGGCAGGGCAAAAGAAAAGCAAGCAATCGAGGGCACAGTGGGCAGTCCGATTAATGCTGCCCAAGGGCGAAGCTAGCAAACAGGCGCACTACCAGCGCGGCTCTTCACGCTCGTGCATCGGAGTCCTCACGACATTGTCGTCGCTAAAAGGGTCGTCGTCGTCGTCATTGTCATCGTCTTCTTCGTCTCCCTTGGCGGCAGTGAACTGGTTGACGGGCGGGCGGGGAGGCCGTGCTGGGGCCATGGACGAGTTCGGGGCCCGGGGAATCGGGGGAGCACCCGGTTTGGGCGTCGGATCGAGGGAGAGGCCGGCCAGGTCGGGGGCCTGCGGGCCTGGAACAGGGCGGGCGGCCTGGTCGTCCTTGGTCCTGAGGGCAGCCACTGGGCATCACACCTTTGTCAGCAAACGGGCGGGAACGGGGGCAAAGGGAGCACGAAGTCCGAAGATGGGGAGTAGGCCTACTTCGGTAAATATGAGCTTGCTGAGCGAGTTCGTCGTCCGAATCGCTGTCGGCGTCGATGGACTGGTCCAGCTGCTCAAAGGACATGAGAGCATGCACAAGCTCGTCGTTGGCGTGAAGCAGGCTGCCGAGCCACTGCTCGCTCTCGACGAGGTGTATCTAGAAGCGCAGCATTAGCACAAACGACGGCGAGGCTCTTCTCGCGGAGCTTGGAAAACAAGATGAATCTCGTAGTGGACAGAACAGTCGGAAGAGACAGAGGTGAGGGGCCTGAAGCATACATAACGTAGGATTCTCCGGCGGAGCTGCTTGCAGGCCTCGAAATGCTGCACCGCCTCCCTGTTATCCGAGATGCGCTGGCGCTCACGATTGATGCTCTGGAGCGCGTTCTTGAGGTTGGTCGACTCAATGGACGACTCGGCAATAATGGACTTGATCTTGTCCTTTTCGGCCTCGAGGTTGAAGAGCCCTCGCTTTCCCTGGCTCTTGTCCTTGTCCTTCTTCTTCTTCTTCCTGTCAAAGAGCGATCCTTCGCCTGCTTTGGCGGCCGGTGCGGGTTGAGAGGGCCACGGCCTGGACGAGGGTCCAGCAACGGGTGGTCGCGAGCCGCGCTCGGCTGCCTCTTCCTCTTCGTCGTCTCCGAAGGGGTTTTCCGTCTCCCGGATGACCTTTGATCTCTCCTGCGTAACGGCCACTTTTCTCTTAGGAAGTTCCTACAGTTCGCACAAGACAGTCAGTGAGCGAACGAGACACAGGCCCCGGCTTCTGTCCGTCGTCGGTACGTCTCTCCTTGTCACCCCTGCGCCGAGTACTGACCTTGTGGAGGCGTGCGACCCGCTCTAAGCCTGGAGTAGAGGCGTACTGCGACCACTCCCGGAACAGCTCGGTGCACTTTCTCCTCACGGCCGGGTCCGAGAGGCCCGAAGTACCGCACACTCTGAGGCGCTCGAGCAAGGGCTCGTCGGCAAAGGCGCGCTGAAAGTGGGAGCCCGCGTTTTGGATGAGGCCATCGAGAATGACGAGGGCGCGGAGCTGGCGGTGGACGTTGCCATACTTGAGCTTCTTGCGGATGGCCCGGGCGGCCTCGCTAGGGCCCGAGGCCTGGAGCTTGATGACCTCGACGAGGTCGGGGATGCCGCTGAGATCGTCAACATTGTAGCCCTCGGAGGTGAGGTTTTCAACGTTGACGGTCACCGCCGAGTATGGCTTCTTCTAAAGACGGAGGACATGTGAGTGACATTGCCGATGATGGCATTGGGAAAGGAACGGCGATTGTGGGATGAGAGGGAGGACGGCCCATTGAACGATGCCCAAGCTGCACCAAGTATCGGGCTGGAAGACGTGGCAGGAAAAGGCGCACTGCAGCAGCATCGAGGAAGCGCTTACCTGTGAAAACATGGCAAACGATGATGGCCGAGACTTCGAGCTCAGCTCCTAGCCATGAGCGGACGCCGAAGCTGCCAGAATCAATCTTGCTGTCAAAAGCCGGCAGAGGGAGGTGAGCCGTGGTTCGATTAAACCCCCGCCGAGACGTCTATTCCCACCTCGACCCCTCTCCTCACTCTCGGCGTCCCACGGACTCGCAGGAGTTGCGCCGCCGCCTCCTCGGTTCCAAGCGGTAGTGGAAATGTGCTCCAGTCGACGGCGGTGGAGAAATATGGGCCCCGCTGAAAGCTGGCGGTATGGCGTGACGTCCGAGCAAAGGGTTTCGGGCACGAGTTTCAAGAGAGCAGACGGCGGGAGTGCCTTTTCTTTGGGCCGAGGTGCGAGACGGCGCAAGGCACGGCGCCAAGCAGACGGTTTAGCTCGGGTCACAGCGGCTCGAGCCTTGCAGAGGTGGAGGTACACGATGGGGCGACGGCCGGTGGGGGATTTGTTCTTTAATGATTGACGAGAAGCGAGTTGTGGAGGAGGAGAGGAGGAGGAGGAGCAGCAGGAGGAGGAACTGGCTGCTCCTTTGCACAGCACACACAAGCAGGTACGGTACTGTAGGGTACTATTCGTACAAGGAGGTAGGCACGGTCTGTGGGTACCTCCTACCTCTCTGGCACTAGGCGTGGGGCGATGTAGAGGCTTTGTGCCATGTGACGTCAGCCACTCGAAAGCTCGTGTCACGCAATGGAAGTGAATGCTAATGCTAACATCAATGCCGGCACAGCAATGCTATGTCGCTTCATTGTCTAATCATCTAGGTAATGTAATCAACTAAATGGCCACGATATGCTCTTCCACCCCACTCAGCGTCGTCGTTGGCACCTTCACAGACCTCTGACTCGCACACTATCCGTGTCTTGGCCTTTATCCGGCAAACTCTCCATGCTCCGATTTTCTTTCATGTTTATGCACATGTCCATCAGACAGGAATCCTGTTGTATATTTTGCCCCTCTTTGGAAAAGGCAAGCCCGTATCTTCTTCGTCCGTCATGCAATCATGGTCCTTTCTCCAAGCTCCAAGTTTCTCCCAATTCCCACTCTAGCCGACTGGTTGATGTCGACGATGCCGCCCTTTCAAACTCGCTTACGCCTGTTGAATGGCGCCGTCCCCCATCCTCGACAGACGAGCACAAGTCAGGCTGTCCGACTGCGAGAGTGCCGAGCCGCCCTCACTTTTGCTTCTTGCCAGACTTACCGGCGGCCCTCTCGCGCTCCCGCTTGGCGTAAATCTCCGCCGTAAAGGGGTCCTCGTAGCGCAACGCCATGACATAGACCAGGCACACCCAGGCTGTGAGGAAAAGGCCGGCGGGCTTGCCAAACAGCAGGGCCGAGCCGAGGAAGCTCATGGAGGAGCCCCAGTACATGGGCGCGCCACAGATGTTGAAGGGGAAGCCCGTCACCATGTCGTCCATGAGGATGCCAAAGTAGTCGCCCAGAAAGGTGCCCGTGATGCCCAGCGCCCACGTCGATGTGATGACAAGGGTGTTTCCGCACAGCAGCAGCGTGTAGGCGGCGGCCTGGGAGTAGGGCGTCAGGAGGAGCGGGTACGACGGCTGCTCCTGGATGGCCGTCTTGTAGATCAAGTCGCGGACGAGGCCGAGGGAGAAGATGGTGACGGCGAGGGCGTAGCATGCGGTGCGCGAACGGCCGCCGAATAGATTCGTCAACAGCTTGTTGTGGTACTCTTGGGGGCCCCCTCATCAGTTGCAAAGCTCAAGGGAGAAGAAAGAGTTGGACACGGGAGATCGAACCTTGGCGCGCAACGATGCTGTAGGGGTTGCGGGCGTTAAACAACTGCTGGTGAGCGGGGGCAGGCAGACGGCCACTCACTTCCAAAACAAGGGATTAAAGGCAATGGAGCAGGCAGAGACTATGCAAACAGACAATCAGTCAATCTGGACCATGCTTCTCATGGCATCATGGCCAGCCTACCCAGGAGACTCTTCTTGCTCAAGTCGACATGGCGGGCCAAGTCGCCCGCCAAAGACACGATGCTTGCCATGGCGCGGGTCCGGACAAGCTGTCGATTGACGGATGGACAGGCTGAGAGAGGTAGCTTATGCACGTCAAAAGGCAGTGTTCCTTGAACACCTGACAAGTCTTTTGACAATCAGATTCGACAAAGCCGGGGAGCTTTTTTTGCTTGCGACGAGGGGCGGGTAGGAGAGGGACAGGTTGCTTGGCAAGAGGTACCGAAACCCGAGCTGGCGTCATTCCGCACCGCTCGGGGTACATATATACATATTTAGGTATGTGGGTACCATAAAGCCTCGGCATTACTGTAAGCCCAGATGCGGGGGGACCAGGTACTTCGTATGCACAGCAATTCAATCCACACCGCCAATATTTTGTACATACACATTGTCCCTCTTCCGGCTCCGGCTCCGCCCCCGGCTGCGACTCCGGCCTTGACATCGCTCTCCCCACTTCTGCTGCCGATCCGGACGCCTCTCGGCTCCAAGTAGCCTTCGGAACCCGCCACAGCCGCCGGCACGAACCCCATGGTACAACCCAGTGCCACTGTAAATGTCCGCCATCTCATGGACCGAGACCGAGTGTACCAAGAGTGAGTGTACCAACACCTATATCAAGGGGCTGGCGGCGAGCATCCGACCCTGCTGTTTACTTCGCCTTGCCATGGCTATCATGCCTTGCAATGCGGATGCATAGCGCCACAATCACTGCTCCAGCTTCCCAGTCCCCTTGGAACGAGGCTGGAAGACTCAAGAAAAGTCACGTTGCAATCTCATCATGAACCGAGGCCTCAGTGTCCACTAGGCCCAGCTCCCTCCCTGGTTCTCGTACCTTTTACTTCGTGTCCTGTTTCCGATAAACGCCTCAACATGGCCCGCCCGGGCTGTGACGCAGCTCCTGTGCGAATACTCCGAAAGACTGAAGAAAGCAAGAGACACGAATCGGCCCCTCCGTAAGGCCTGGAGTCGTCAATGCCAACGACATGATGCGTGCTACCCATGACACCTTCGCCCCTGTTGCGGCTCCCGTCGTCAGGCTCATCAACTCGTTGAGCCTCGTGCAGAGACTCGGAAAAGTCCTCTGTGGAGGCTTAGAGAGAGAAAGACAGCCAACAAGAGAGGCGACAAGCCAGAAAGCTCAAAGAACAGCCCGGAAGTGAAGGCTATCGACGGTTCCTCGTCTTCTTGCCTGCCGTCGCTGTGTCTTCCTCCTCCTCGTCTTGTCCCTTCTTGAGATCCTCAGTCAGACCCCACTCCTCCTTGTCGTACCAATCCTCGCCGTCCGACATGTCTCTGTTGGGGCCGCAATGCGCCTCGGCCTTGGCCCAGTGCAGCACATCTTTGCGCAGCCGCTCAGCTTTGAGCAGTCCGTGGTGCAGCCTGGTTGCTCCGCGGCATATCTCCTCTTGTTTTTGCACGTAGAGCGCGAGCAGTCTCCTGATGTCTTCGGCTTCGTGCTCCGGGAGGCCGAGGTTTCGGTCAGGTCTGGCCCCTGCCGGCGTAGCAAACATGGGGTGGATGAAGATGTGCTCAGGAGCTTCCGATGTGGCCGACCGACTCTGCTCGCCCGATCTTCTTGGCTCGAACCGAAGATCTGTCGTTGTCTCGGCATCCTTCATTACCGCATCCCCCCGCTCGTCCTCGACATGTGACTCGGCTCCCTTCTCGTTCGTGCCCTCGTCGATGCCGTCATCCTCGCGGTTTGACTTGTTCGCAGCGTTGACGCCCTTCTCATGCCCAGAGGGTCTGGCGCCGGCCCTTCCATCTTCTTGGCGAGCATTGTATTGGTATTCACCGTTAAGCCCCTTGGAGACGGTTGCTGCTTCATGTCTTGATCTGCCGTCGTTACTGCCAACCGCCCCTGCATCCATCATTGGCACGCCGACGTTGTGTCGCGACCCTTCTGGCTGGCCACCACCGGAGCCCACCGCATCATGTGCGCTTTCAGGATGGTTCCCTCGGGCGTCGCCGTTCCACGCCTCCGGGGGCGATGCTTCGGCAGAGCTCGCTTTTGCCAGACTCTGGTGTTGACGGGCAACATGATCCTCAGTGTATAGATTGACGTCGTTTGGTCCGACCATCAGCCCACAAGGCATCCACGTGCCGTCGCCGCACAGGGACGTCCACAGATGTCTGATGCGCCATAGCGACTGGTTTTCCCTGCGTGTGAGCTCGCAGCTTTGTGAGACCAAGTTGGTGAGAGTCTTGGACACAAACGGTTTCGAGAGGGTAGAATGGGTAGGCAGGGCGGTCGAAGCGGTCAACGGCGCCAGGATTTCTATACGTTTTCCACGTTAGAATCGTCTTGTAGATTTGAAAAGCTTGGGCGGGCACCACGCACGTTCTAGCCGGATGTTGGCATATGGATTGAGCTCGGCAGCTGCGAGAGCGGCTTCGCCGATGCGCTCGTCATCGTCGTCGCTGTCCACCTCGTAGCCTTCGTCGTCGACCAGTGGCGGGTTACGGTGAATGATGGCTCTGAGGGAGCCGGCAAAATCGACGGGCTAAAAAGGCCAAGGTTAGCTGACGGAACGGGCTCATGGCAGGCAAGCCCTTGTAGAGTCCTACCTCCTTGTAGGCGCTGGGTCCCTGAGTTGGCACTAGCTGTCCTTGACGCGCGAATCGCGCCCTCTTCTTCAGCTTGTTGCCTCGGTTGCCGTGGTTTTCGACGTCGGAATCGGAGTCGGACTCTGTGGGTGCAGCCGAGGTGAGCTGTGGTGCTGCGAAGAAGCCGATGGTTGCAGAGAATTCCTACCATAAGCTTTCCTCTTAAAAGCCTTTTTCATGCCGGCAATGGTCTCGGCAAATAGGACCTGTTGAGAGGCCATGGCAGGCAGATCCGCCAGGCAGCAGCCGACGGGGAGCGCGAGAGGTCAGAGGAGGCAGGCTCCTCGCGATGACCGAGCGACAGAGGGCGGCGTTTCCAGGGGGGAGGAATAGAACGCCTAAAAACAGGCCCGATTTAGTGCCAACGGAGGCGAGACTTGCGTTTAAAGCCGTGCGCAAATCGTCGGAGCGCGAGCCCTAATACCGGGGGAACGTTGCTCTTCGGAAACGCGAGGAAGAACGCTGGACCGAAGAGGCAGACGAGGCTGACCGTGGCTGCCCGCCTTCCGCACTGGTGACCGCGGGCACTTGCGCGACCAATTAACATTCGACTTGGCGACCGAGGCACGGCGCTAATTTTCTTCGATGAGTTTGCCGGGGTTTAGGCGGCGCTTTCGTCATAGGCCTCAACCAAGGATGTGGGCCCATCCAGCCATACTCCTACAGACCACCATTTCGCTTCTCATCGGCGCATCGGAGAACGCCATTATCCGGTAGCAACATCACCAGAGGTTATCAAAGTTTCAAGCCTCGGCCCCAGCGTCGGTCGATAAATCATGAAACACACTCCCCGTTGCTCGCAAAACCACATAATCGTCTCAAAGACCTATATGGACAACGACACAGGACTTCCGCTGCGCCCTCAAACGCCCTCTGATACCTCCGAGATGAACAGCACAAGTTCCAGAGCAAATCGACCCTAAATCTCCAAAATCACAGTCAATCGTCTTTGAAAACACAGCATACGAAAACACCCATCAAGCTTGGCAGCTAGATTTGTAGGTCAGCACTTTCTTTGCTCCCTTCTCGGAGCACCGCGATTCTACTCACATCTCGGGAGAGCTTGTGAACTCCTCAAACACCTGGAGAACCTCAAAGCCCATTGCCAAGAGCGGCTCGCTCGTGTCGTCGACAGCCTAGGCAAGTCAGCATGCATCTCTCATCCCTTGGCCACGGCTTCTTACCCAGCTCAGCAATGCCTTGGAGGCCTTGTGGCTCTTGCACTGCCGGACACCCATGAGTGCCAGCCCCTGTAGCACAAGCGTCGACTGTGGAGTCGGTGGCACAATGGGTGCAATGATCCCGGCTACATCATCCGTATGAGACAGCAAAGGAGGTATATGCGTGATGAGGGCGCTGTTCTGCCGGCAGATGATGACGGATCCAATCAAGGTCCCCGCCGCGTCCTTGGCGCGTACAATGCCGCAAGATTTGTTTTCCGCCAATGCGTGTTTGTAGAGCTCCGAGACTTCGGGGTTTGCGTTTGCACGCACGTGGTGGAGCACACTGTCAGCGTTCTCCAAGCCGTGTATCAAGTCGAAGCTAATGTTCGTTCTCTGGATGCTCTGCAGTAGCCCTTCCGGGACGATCCAGTGGCCCAGGTCCTTGATGATCAAGTTGGTCAATTTTCTGGGAAACAGTGTGTCCCAGCCGCTGCTACTGAACCACTCCTTGATCGTGCTCAGCTCGAGATTTGACGGAATGCCGAGGAAAACGCCGGGGAAAGTGGTCCCGAGCTGTATCTTTTTTATTCCCCGTTGCTGGGCGAGGCATTTCAGCGCTCGCCGATGCAAAGACCGTCCAATGGACACGTTGCGTTTCCCCGGGTCGACAAAAAGAGCACCAAGGATGCCCACGCTGCCGACAAAATAGGTGGCGGCGAATCCATAGAGTGCCTGCGTGCTGCTGTTCCGCACCACGAAATGTGCCTCCTTGATGCTCGCCACGTTTAATTCGAAAGACGACGCGCTTGTTGACCGAAGAAACTCGAGATCCGGCGCATTGGCCCGATGCACGGCTCGGAGGAGTTCGTTTAGGCCCTTGGCATCGCGCGACCGGTCGTACTCTTCCACCAGCCAGTGCTGTCTGGACTTGAGCACTTTTTTGCTCTTGCGGAGAGTCCCCGGCATGCTTCCAACCGGGTCAATTTCGCCGACAAGGACCCTGACCAAGGCCGACATGGCGTTTTCCGTAAAGTCAAAGGTACAAATGTAGGTGCCAATAGACTTATCCATGGCAAAGTCATATGGGGAGCTGACGGCAACCACAATCAGCTGCTTTTTATTGCCCCTGCTGCGGTGCATTGAGCATATCATGTCGACGTGCTTGGTGAAGCCTGCTTGGTAGAGATTGCGATTGGCATCTGCCGTGACGATGATGATGCACGATGCTCTGTTGATGAGATTCTCATGGACCGGGCGGACTCCATTGGCCGTATAGCTTGTGTGAAGGAGCTTCTCGTTTCGATACCGAGCGAGATTCTTGCCAAACTCACGGAATACCCCCTCCCCGCTCATAATGGCACCCCTTTCCCTAGCCTGATGCGCCCAGATGTCATGATTTGTAGGAGCATCCGAGTAGCTATTCTTGGCTTCGAGCAGACTCTTGGTCATGGACGATGCTGGCAGGGGCTTTACCAGGGGTGTGAGTAAGAGAAGCTCCTCGCCAGGGTGCAACGATCCGGAGAGAGGAAGCATTTTCTCCTTGTCTCTGACAACGGTGATGGACTGATCGTAAGCCCGCCGGGACAAGGCCATGTGTGAAGTGTGGAGCTGAGAGAGGAGGGAGATTCCGGGAGGATTCAGGGCTTTCGACCACGAGGTGCACGTCGCCTTGAGTTTGAGGACCCGCCTTAGCGACGTAAATATTCTCTCCTTGGTTATGATGCCATTTTCGTACCCAAGCTTAAGACCCTTGATGGCCTCGAGCTGGACGTCATAGGCCCGGCAGAGGAGGACGAGATCACAGCCAGCCTCGACGGCCATGACAACGCCATTTTGCACGCCTAGATCGTGACTGAGGGCCTCCATCTCCAAGCATTCGGAAATGGCAACGCCCTTGAAGCCGAGCTCGTTGCGCAGGAGGTCATCGACAACCTGGTCAGAGAGGCAGGCGTGGCTGACATTCATGGAGGGGTTAGAGATGCCGCAGCCGCCTACAAACATGGCATCCAGCTTTCCCGAGGCAACGGCGTTTCGAAAGGGCACCAGCGCACTCAGGCTCAACTCCTCCAACGTCTGCGTAATGATGGGTACATCGAGATTAGACCCGAGGAAGTCGAGGTTCCCATACGAAGGGAAATGCTTGCCACACGAGGCCATTCCGGCGTCGCGAATACCTTTGAGCGCGGCCAGGCCGTAAAGAGAGACCTCCTGGGGATCATCTCCCGTGGCACGGACGCCGAGGGGCTGGTAGCGAGCGTTGTTGAGCACATCCAGAACAGGACCAAGCATCAGGTTGACGCCGCAGGCCGAAATCTCGGTAGCGGTGGCCTTGGTGACCTCGTACGCTAATTCGGCACGGCCGGCGGCGGCGATGCCCATGGCGCTCGGGAACTGACAAACGTAGTCTTCGTCAAAGAGGCTGTTGACGCCGCCATTCTCTTGGTCCAGGGCGATGAGTAAGGGGTGAGGATGACCGGCGTTCTTGGCAATGGTCTGGAGTTCCTGAACCAGCATGGCCGTTTGTTGAGCAGCTAGTTAGGAGTATCAGCAGCGAGGCCCGTTGACTGCCACAAGACAGGTGTATCAGAGCATACGGAAAGTAATAGAGAGAACTGAGGCAATGGCAAGGTTGAAGTGAGGCCACGCAAGAGGAGGGGTGAATTAGAGTAGAGAAGCGCGAGGGGACTACCGACATTTGAGATTCTTGGCCGTCAAGATGATGGATCCGAGATGATGGTCCTCGATGAGGCTCTTGATCTGGGGCGTAACCTCTGTTCCATCCCAGCCCATGATAAGGATGTGCCCTATGGCCCTGCAAAGACGGCCTCGAGGTCAGCCGGCCGGCCAAGCAGCTTCGGGATGAAGCCAATGCATCGTGGCTGCAGGTACAAGCTTGCTTACCAGTCGAGATTCTGCCATAGTGGGTCCAGGTCGCTGTCAGCCATGTTGGGCGGGGGATTGGGGTTGTTTTCTCTTGAGATGGACGAGGTGTCACAGTCGGGGGCGCATCTTGGCCCGGTAGCACTGAGGAGGGTGTCTCGTACGGCGCAGCAGTCGTCGAGGCCAAAGGACACGAGGGCTTGCTCCGGTTGCTGACGCCAACGAGCTTCAAGCTCAGGAAGCAAGGCCCTCTCACGACGAGACTCAGTCCGAGATGCCAGTGGCACGCTCGCCGAGTCGGATCACTTTCGGTTGGCACGTCCAGCGAACGTACGAAAGTCGATGCCGGAGGACGTTCTTCAGCCGCCGATCCGCGGGACGGCACCCCACGGCAGGACTTGACGCCGGAGTTGGTCTGAGGCCGAGGTTGAAGATGCAAAGGGCGGCAGCAGCGGCGGGGATGTTTGTTGGAGGTCAGCTGCCAGGATGCAGGCAAGGTGAGGCTGGGGAATGGACGAGGGACGAAGACGGTCCCTGAGTCGACAGCGGTGGGGTCGAGGTCGAGGTGCTGTTAGCGTCGGCACGCGCCTGTAGGGCTTGATAATACCCAAGTACCTACCAAGAACACCTCCACTGGGGGTGCCCCTATTTTTTCATGGTGGAGCGATACATACCACCTACCTTTTATTCTGCGACACTACCTAGGTAGGTAGGTATGAATACCCCGTACCTAGGTAGGTACCTACCTACCTACCTACAGTAGGGTCATAGGGGCCAGGGCAATTCAACGTTACATGACGTGCTTCCAAGGACCATGCAGGGACCATTCCGAGTGTCTGCATGTCGCGAGCGCACGTTTCGTTACATGTCCTGGCTCGTCAAGGCAGCACGCACCAGACGCCGGCCTCGGCTCCCGTGGCTAGAGCCGGACGGCACCACGCCATTGCCCTTTGCCCCAGGCACTTACCGTCCCATGGCTCGTCGCCGGCTCCATCCAAGCTACCTACCAGGCTGTAGGTGGTATGTTTGCATGTATGTACGTACTGTAGGCCTTCTCCAAGGTTTCGTGACGCATTCATGGTTGCCCGTCGTGTGTGCATGAGACTGCCCTCCCCTCACACAGTATCGTCTGGGCTAGGCGTATCCTCGGCCGACGTACTGTTTAGTACCTGCTACCCCGATACCGCCAGAGCCGGCCTCTCCTCGCCTTCTCGGCATACATACATACATGTGCTCCATGGCATCCTCTCATGCCCACGACCCGTCGGCGGCGGGATTTTTCCTCGAGCAAACCCCTGCCCCCTCTCCACATCCACCGCAGTCACATATCACCAGATAAAGCTGCCACGTAGCAGGACGGACGATGCCCATCGCACTATCACCGCAGACCCGGCCTCGGAACGGCCTCACCAAGTTCACCAACTGCCGGCTGGCCAAGGGCGACAGGCTCGTGAGCGAAGACCTCTGGGTCAGCTCCATCTCAGGCAAGATCATCCACAGCCAAGCAACCTTTTACGATGACCTGAATCTGCCGGACGAGACCATCGACCTCGGCGGGCGCATCGTCGCCCCGGGCATGATCGAGTGCCAACTCAATGGCGCCTTTGGCTTCAACTTTTCGACCCTGCTCGATGACATGACACACTATGGCAAGAATGTCAAGGAGCTTAACCGGCTGCTCATTCAGACGGGTGTCACGTCCTATACACCAACCATCACCAGTCAGCGGCCGGAGCTGTATCAAAAGGCAGGTCACACCTTGAGGAAGTCGCTGGCCAGCCGAGAAGCCCGGCTGACACTGCCCAGGCCCTGCCGTACCTCGGCCCTTCGGGGGGCCGGCGCATGGCCGATGACGGAGCCGAGTCCCTGGGCGCCCACTGCGAGGGCCCCTTTTTAAACCCGACCAAGAACGGGGTCCATGATGTCGATGTCTTGATCGAGGCCGAGACGTTTTCCGACCTCGAGGCCTGTTACGGCGCCGAGAACCTCAATTCCCGGGGGCCCGGCGAGACGATCCCCGTCAAGATGATCACGGCGGCCCCGGAGCGCGGACAAATGTCGAGGCTGATCCCCGAGCTCACATCGCGGGGCATCATCTACTCGGTCGGCCACTCGGAAGCGACGTACGAGGAGGCGTCCGAGGCCGTGGGGCAGGGCGCCACCATGATCACGCACCTCTTCAACGCCATGCGGCCGCTGCACCACCGGAACCCGGGCATCTTTGGCGTGCTGGGCCACGCCGAGAGCCTGCCGCGGCCGTACTTTGGCATCATCGCCGACGGCATCCACCTGCACCCCACGACCATCAAGATTGCCTTTAACGCACACCCAGACGGTTTCATCCTCGTCACCGACGCCATGCACCTGGTCGGGCTGCCCGATGGGGCCTACCCGTGGACCAACGGCGAGCAGACGTGTAACATTGTCAAAAAGGGCTCGGAGCTGCTGCTCGAGAACTCGGCCACGATTGCGGGAAGGTGAGCGGGCATGGCAGGCGAGGGCAACATGTGTAGACGCTAACGAGGGGAAACGGGCAGCTCCATCACTCTGCTCGAGTGTGTCAACAACTTTCTACAGTGGTCCGGCACGGGCATCCCGCAGGCACTCAAGGCTGTGACGTCGACTCCGGCAGCCATGCTGGGCCTGCAAGGGGTCAAGGGGACGCTCGATCCGGGAGCCGACGCCGACTTGGTGCTCCTTTCCGAGGAGAGTCATGGCAGCAGCAGCCAGCTGGTGCTGGACGAGGTCTGGAAATTTGGGACGAGGCTTTACCGAGCGGGCAAGATGAGGCGAGACACGTTTTCGCCTGCAGCAGCAGCAGCATGAAGATGGCATGTGTCGGTGGGTGACGGACTGATGATGAGTACGACACGATGACTAGCTCGTCAATGCATGGCAGGGGCATAAGATTTTTCTGTTTCCCACCTTTTCCTTGACAGGTTCCGGATATGGACGCTTCTGTTGGACAGGCTCGTCTCTTTTATTTTCTTGTCACCCCTTCCCCACATGCCGCGCGAGACGCAGCAGGGGACCCCGACCATGGTAGATATCGAGCATTTCTGCGGCGCATCGCGTGGTTTAGAGACAAGGCCGACAGACAGAGGCATGGCAGCGCAAGCGCAGAAGCTGGACGGGGAAATACCTCTACATACATACATACATGAGCACGAACTACCTAGTTACGTTCGTCCGAAAGTGCGTGCATGCACCGAGGAGGTTATTGTGAGAGTCGGCCTGGCCATGATTGGCGCCACGCGCAAGACAGTTTTTCCCTGTTTGTCTTCCCACGCTTCTAGGCTCACGTCTTACTTTCTTTTTCCCTTGGTGAAGAAAGCTAAAGACAGGCGTGGGTGCGGGGATCCTGGCACAGACTCACATGACGGTCCATTTTCTTCTCGTTTCTTGTTTTTGATATCGGCTCCCTCGAGGCGATAGGAAGACAGCCAAGGCCTTGGGCCTTCTAGAAGTCCAGTGCCAAGATAGAGCGGCGGCACCAATCGCGCACCAGGTAGGAATGGGACCCCGTCTATAGTACGAGCTGGTTATGCATCGCGCGTCGTGCCGTGCCTGGACGAGGTAGCTTATGCGCTGCGTGCTGTGGTGCATGTACGAATCCCCTACCTATCTTTGGCAAGCTGTCATCTCCATGCACGCGACACACAGAGGCAATGAAGCCTGCGGCGGTCATGGGCAGAGGAAACTTGGCTGATTCACGACGGAGAGGACAGCGGGGGCAGAGCCGAGACAAAAGGCAGAAAGCCAGGGAACAGAGAAGCACGCCGCCCTTGTCCGCACCATGTCGGAAGCTCCTCCCCAGGTGTAACCCCGCGGTGCATCGATGAGGGCTGCGGCTCCGGCGACGGCCAACGACAGAGTGGGTGTCGTTGAAGGAGAACGTGGCCGCCTTGTGGGGGAACGCGTTGCTAGCGTCGACCAGGAACTCTGAATGGACTGGTGGCATTCCTTTTCCGGGACGAGCGAAGAGGAAAACGATCACCTTTGTCCATGCTACTGTGTACTGCAGATGACGGGTGTAAATCACCTACCTCAAGCAGCAACCTCGGCATGTCGGAAGCAGCCCTGCCCGGCCTTGGAGTTGTATTCTAGAGTTGTACAGAGTACATACCTACATACCTACCTGAGGTAGTAGGTAGGGTAAGACCCTACCTGTGTACCTGTTGGGTAAGACACTACCTCCCAGGCAAGACTTGTGGCGCCCTGTATCTCAACGGCAGGTCGCCCGCCAAAAGGTCCCCCCTCGTTTCCCGCCAAGCAATTGCAGTTCTCCGTCCCATTAAAGGCCAAACCGACGCTTCATCATCAGGCACGCAGCGCTTAGTTAGAGTTACCCTGGTAGTACCACCTGGTAGTAAACAGCAACATCTGTAGCCACCGATAATACCAGGCAGAAACCTCTCAGAAGACCCCCCCCCTCATCGACGGGCGCCTCGGCCTCCCGGCGGGTTTTGCGCTTAGGTAGTAGGTAGTTACAGGGCAAGGCAGCTCGCTCGCTTCCCCTCGCCCAGCGCCACTCCAGCGCCCCTCCAGCGCCCCTCCAGGTCCCCCTCCCCTCCCTCACGGGGCCACCCCCTCCCGAGTCCCCAGTCGCCCCCCTCCTAAAAACTGAGCAACCTGGAAGTCGGGCATCCCATGAGTCGTCGACAGTAGATTACCTATAGAGACGGGAGGCGTTTCCCCTTCCTCCACATTTGCACGGCACCCGAGTCGCAGCAGTCGTATTCGTCGACACACATTCATTCCATCCGACCTCGAACCCGACGGATATTCTGCGCTGCACTGCACTCTGCGCTGCACTGCGCTGCACCCACCGCGCTGCACCCACCACTGCTGCATTCACTGCACTGCACCAGCCGACCCCTACCCTCATCTCAACAGCAAGTCGTCGTTGTTGGGTCGGCGGTCCATCGCCGCCATCATCATCGTCCGTCACTGCTGTTGCTGCTGCCGTGCCAGTCCCGGCCGCCCCTCCGCCCGTCTCCCGATCGCTCGCCATCGCCCGCCGGACCCCGTTGAGGTGTGGCGCTGTCGCTGACTCGTTGTCTCGATCCCTCCCTCTTGGTCTCCCCAGCTCGCTGCTTATCCTCTGGCGGCGGCTCTGCGGCTGAGTCGTCGGTTAAAAAAATCCCCCTCCGTCGTTGCGCCGATTGGACCCTCGCGTGCGCTGCTGACGGCGGGCGGACCATGCCATGGCCACGTTCAACTCGATGCCGGCCATGACAGCCGCTGCGGCCAGCGAGACCATGGCCATCGCCAACGGCTCCGGCCAGCACATGGTCATGGAGCACTTTGACCACGCTCTCAACTTCGACGAGGCCCTGCTGTGAGTCTGCTTCCCCTTGGCGCTCTGCACCTCGCTGACCGCCTTGTCTGCCAGAGACGGCGGCGCTCTTGCCCCCCTCCCCTTCACGCCCGCCTACGACTTTGAGGGCTTTGCCACGACCTTTGAAGATCCCTTTTCCTATTCGACCCGCGCCTATGAGCCCACCCCGAACCCGGACCCCCTCAACGAGCCGTCGTCTCCCCAGGAGCTGGACAACAAACTCCTCGGCTTCTCGGAGCCCATTCGCAACTTCAACGTGGTCGACGATGCCGGCAACATTGCCGATCTGCACCTGGGCGCCGAGCTCTACGGCATGTTCTTCGTGGCCGAAGACGTCTTTGGCGGAGAGAATGCAGGGCGGCCTCTCGAGCTGACGTGCTATCGTCGCAATCTCTGGCAGTGCTCGGGCCAAATCACCTTGCCCCGGGCCCTCTCCCATCTCATCGACGAGCAGGGCCGCCAGTTCCCCATCTTCGAGCTGTCCGCCTCCATCTCGGCCCTCGAGAGCATCGAGGGCAAGGCGACGGAAATCATCTCGATACCATGGAAGAGCTCCAATCCGCCGGCCAACGAGGAAAGCAAGGTGGCTGCCGCACCGCCCTTTGTCCCCCTCGACCTCAGTACCGCCCCGGAGCTGGACGCCACTCGGGTCTCTCTGCCCGTTTCTTGGAAGCGGTTGCAGTTCAAGCACGCCACCGCCAATAACGGCCGCAGAAAGGGCTTGCAACAACACTACGTGGTGCAGATCAACCTGCTAGGCAAGGTGAAGTCGGGCGAGATGGTCAAGATTGCCGAGATCCAGTCGGGCCCCGTCATTGTCCGCGGCCGCAGCCCGCGGAACTTTGACAGCAGGAGGGACGTCCACCTAACAGGCGAGAAGAGGACGGAGCGCAAGAATACGGTTGGGCCTGATGGCGCGACTATCAAGACGGAGCGCGAGACTCTGCAAGCCACAACGCAGAGATTCCAAGGCCCGGGGAATGCATCCGTGAGTCAGCTCCCCTTGAGGCTCCAAGCAACATGCACAGCTAACGTGGGCAGACGCCTACCGCCGAGTGGACAAACCACCAGCCCGTCTCCCAGCCGAGCCAAAGCCCCCGCCCGGCCAAGAGAATGGCCGTCTCGCCCAACGTCGCAAGGCCACCGGTCCCCCCTTGGTCGGCGGATGTCAACCCTGGTGCCAAGTCTGCGCCGGCGTCTCATCGAGGGCATAACAGCCGTCACAGCACGGCAGTGCCCATCAACCTATCTCTCTCAGAGGACGAAAAAAGCCCCAATCGTTCGAGTGCGGAGCTGCAAAGCCCCCAGCTGAGCAAGGCCGTGCCGTCGACCTGCCAAAACGCCGGAAACAGCCCTGCCGACGATCCGGATCCTCTTTACGAATACTTTCCTCTCACAGTCGACGACTGGTAACTGCTCCCTTCCCCGTTTCTGGCTCTTCCAGGTAGGCAATACGCTGACCGATCTTTTCCAGGATGCCCCCCGTCGATGCAGTATACAGACCGCACGTTGTTCATCACACCATTGTGCCGCCCGAGATCAAGGCCCAGCAGGTTCGCAGTAAGACCAAGCGGTACTTTGCCGCCGAGTGATGTCTGGTTATGGGCTGGCCGCTGGCGCTCGCCATTTCGACATTTTTTCCAGCTTTTGGTGTTGCGGGCCGTGGTGTCCTGGAGAAGTCGTACTTAACTGTATCATATCACACTTATTTGTGGGCATTTGGGCCGGTTGCTTGAGGCTTTG
>JAPEBW010001476.1:0-23586 GCA_027405785.1 Ophiocordyceps robertsii | reverse complement strand
CGACTAGCCGTACCCTATACGCACCTTAAGGATAGTTTAAGACGCCCCGGCTATCTATTAAAGGCTTACTAGGACTAAGGGTTATGTTTTTAGACCGCTTAATAAGGATAAATATACTTTAAGCCTTATAGCGCTCGCTAAGTTAAGGAAGAAACCCGCTTAAATAGCTAAGAATATAAGTTAAGGTCCTTTAGCTTAAGAGAGAAAGGACTTTTAGGACTATACGCTCGCTAACGCTAAAGCTAAAATAAGCATACCCCGCGATTAAGGAAGGAACTACGGTAAAGACCGACGACTATTTAAAGGATAAAGAGTATAATATAAAAAGAGCCCGGTCGGATACCGATAAAAGCTTAAAGGAAACCGCAATCTATACTATAGCAGACTTAGTATAAGAGGCCGATAAAGCATATAGATTTTGCGGCGAAGTATTCCCCTTAAAGAATAAGCTTTACTAATATATCGAAGATAAATACCCCCTTAACCTTAACTAAGACGTTGCTATATAAAGACGTAGCTTAATATAGTAAGTAGTTATTCGGAAGCTATAAAGCGTTTAAATAGTTAAGGCTTCCCTTAATATCTAGCTATTAAACCTTAATAGACCGTTATAATTTACCTATATATACTTACTAGTCTACGGAAAAGAAGGGCCTAAGATAAGCATTAAAGCTTATATAGATACTAAGGTAGACTAAAGCCTTATTTAAGCCGACTTAGTAAAGACCTTTTAAGACATAACTATAAACTCCTTTTAACGAATTCTTATTTAAAGAGTAAGAAGAATAGCTACTATTAGATAGGCGGAATTTACTGCTTATATACTAAGAAGGCTAAATAGTAGCCTCGCGGTCGTAAAAGTAAGGATCGGCGCTTAAATAGTAAAACGCTTAGCGGCTAATATATTACTTAGCTAAGACTTTTTAGTTCCTTACTTAAGGGACCTTATTAACTCTATATCGGTTTTATAGATCGGGGCCTATAAAGGGATTAAAGCCGAAGTTAAGATAGTCCGGCTAGGACTAGCAATACGTAAATAAGTAATCTACTTAGTTACTATAATGATTTTAGCTAGTTCTAGCTACGCCCTACTTATATAGGTCCGGGCGCCGCCGTTAAGGCGTAATATAATATTTTCCCCCGATAACCCTAAGCTCGCCCGGATAATAATATAGAATTATATAAGCTTTATAGCGATAAACTATTTTAAGGAACTATTAATGCTCCGCTAAGGCTAAAAGGTAAGGATAATTACGGACCTTAATAAGTAGTTTTAGCTATATAAGGAGGTCGACGCTACGGCTCCCTTAGCGGAAGCCTTTACGGAAAATCCGGATAAAATAGACCCCGCTAAGGACTTCTTATAAAAGGATCTTACTATAAACTAAAAACTTAAAATCGGCCGAACTAAGGACTTACCCGAACTTACTACCGATAAAGGCGTCCGGATCTACGCTAAAAACTTAGAATACGTATTAAAAGTCTAAGATATCCTTTAATCGTTTCCCTACCTTTAAAAGGATAAGGGAGTAGTATATATAAACGAATCTAAATATATACGCATTCCTTTAATAAAAGGATAGTAATACTAATAAGTTATATTAAGATTATACCTATTAAGCGATAAAGATAAAAAGGTAGTAAATATAATATTTAGCTAGCTAACCGCGTAAGGCCGATTAAAATAAGTTTATAGGCTAACCCCGTTTGCGGCGCTAGTATTCGTAGTATAAAAAACAGTAAATAAAAAGGAGAAGGGATAAGTAGTTATAGACTTAGGGGGGATTAACGCTATTATTACCTTAAACGTATACTTAATGCCCCTTTAAAGCAATATAATTAAACGCCTTTAAGGAAAGAAGTCTATTAATATAGTAAACGCACAATCGTTTTTTTACTAGTTCTTAGTCTACTAAGACTACTAAGAAAGGTTTATAGTTATAAGCTATCGCGGGCTAAAAAGATTACTAATAATACTTATAGGCTTTAAGAACTCCTTAGTATACGTTTAAAGGTTTATTAACAACGTCCTTTATAGATACTAAAAATATATAGCGGCCTATATCGACGATATTATTATCTACTTTAATACGGCCGAAGAACACCTTTAATATTTAAAGGCCGTATTCTACGCCTTCTACGACTATAATATCACCTTATCCGGACTAAAGTCCTTTTTAGCGTACTTATTTATATAGCTCCTCGGATTTAAGGTAAACGCTATTAACTTAATAAATATAAATAAACGCGTGCGAGCTTTAAGGGATATTGCGTTCTTAAAGAACCTTTAATAGCTTAAGAAATAGATCGGCCTTACCGGGTAGCTACGCTATATAGTCCCGTATTTCGCTAAGGAAGTCGATATCCTATAAAAATAAAAGACGGAGCTATATTAAGTAGGACGGGAAGAAGGAGTCCCCTTAAGGGGCTAAGGACGGGCTTAATACGCCGCGAAAGCCGCTTTTTAGCCTACTCCGGAAAAAGAAGAGGCCTTCGCGATTTTAACTAAAAAACTTACTAAGCCTTAAACGATTTACTACTTTAACCCCGCCCGATAACTATTTATCTAAATCGATATATCCCGAGAATATAGAATAGCGGCTATAGCTTTTTACTTAAAAGAAGGTATAAAATAAGATAAAAAGACGCTATTAGCCCGGACTAAAGTCTAGCTTATCGTTTACTTAAGCCGCGCCTTTTAAGGCGGAGAACCTTAATACTAGCCTATAGAACTTAAAGTAGCCGGTTTAGTATAAGCAGTATATAAGCTACGTACTATAGTACTATCTATAAAAACACTATAAGTAGTTATCTTTATTAACTATATAAGCACCTACGGAATCGTATATTAGAAATCCTTATTCTTTACTAGCATAAAATCTAACGATAAGCTAGTCCTTGCGTCTTAATACTTAAGCTAATTCCCGCTTAAGGTATGCTATATCTTAAGCGTTAAAAACGTTATACCGGACGCGCTCTTACGTTTACTATACTAAGACGATAGGCTAGTATCCCCGAACTAAGAAGGGGAATTAAAACATATTTAAGAAGACGAGATAACGGACTGCGTATTCCTTTATACGGAAGTATTAATCGAATTACCGCTCCGCTAAAAAATAATCGATAGATATATAGAAGATATATAGTAAGTAAAAATTATAGTATAGCTTAGCGATAAGAATAAGGTCCCCGGACTCTTATTCCTCCGGTTATAAGGGTTACTATATTTTATAAAGAACGATAAACGCTAAAAACTATATATCCTTAAGACTTACGCTAAGAAGATCGTTAAAGACGCTTACGCTAAATACTTTTATACCGGCCGCACGCGTATATAGTAAGACCTATCCGAAAGCTTCTTAATCTTATAGCTTAATAGATATATAGAAAAGGTTATAAATAGCTACAATACTTATTACTATAACTAAACCGATTAAGGTAAGACGCTAAGATAGCTTATCTTAATTTAAAGCCTGCTAGTTCTATACTATACTATAGCGATAGACTTTATTACTAAGCTCTTAGTAGTTTAAGCCGAATAATCCTTATAAAAAGATCCTATAAGGAACTTCTTTAATACTTTACTAACTATAACTAATAAACTCTTAAAAATATATCTCCTTATCTTAAGCAATAATTAGTTTATAGCGGAAGATTAAGCATAAGCGTTATATATTAAACTACTCCGCGCTAACTAAGGGATTTTAAAGGGGATAATCTTTAATTAAGACGTAAAGTTTACTTTAGCATTTTAGCGCACCTTATAGCAAGCCTTTAAATCGAAGCTTCTTATATTTACCGCTTAGTACCCTTAAACCGACGGCCTATTAAAAAGGCGAAACTAAACTATAAAAATCGCGCTACGATTCTTTACCGCTAATTTCCTAGACTTACGCTAAACCGATATGCTAATCGCCCTTTAGTTTAGCCTTAATAATTCCTTCTCCTTAGTAATTTACGCGGCCTTTAGTAAGCTTATTATAAGGATAAGAATAGATAACGGCCTTCGGTTTTTTAATAACTACTTATACTTACGAAACCGAGAAGTCTTATAAGAAGAAGCTAAGTTAGCTATCGCTTATACCTAGGCCGCTATAAAGGATAAATACGATAAAAAACACCGCCTGTTAGAATTTAAGCCCGGCGATTAAGTCTAGCTATAGCTTAGTAAAGGCTACTATATCGCGGACGGTAAACTAGCGAAGCTTTAAGAAAAACGCACTAAGCCGTTTAAGGTTACCGCTAAAGTAAGATAGCTTATATACTAATTAAATATAAAAAGGTCCCTTAATATTTATTTAGTCGTTTTAGTAGTATAACTACGCTTAGTAAATAAGCTAGCGGTACGCTTAAAACTAATTTAAGATAAAGGGATACTTTACCTAGATAAGTAAGAAGTAAAACGAATCCTATAAAGCTATATAATAAAGAAAGGCAGCGGAAAGCTAAGGAAGGAGTTCCTCGTAGCTTAAAAAGGCTAGCTAAGTAGCTATAACTTATAAGTAAACGAAAAAGCGGTCTTCTCGCTAAAGATCGTAAAAGCCTTTAAAAAAGCATAAAAGAAGTTAGCTACTTAAGTAGTTCGGACGAGAGTATAACGTGCGGCCTTTATAACTTAATACGAAACTCTCCGACTAAGAGAATTAAGCGGTTAAGCTTAAGCATAAGGCTTAAAAGCTACTATAAGTTATAAGAAACTATAACTTACTATACTTAGGGTAATTAGTTATTTTAATAATAATATACCGCCGTTTACCCTAAGTAATAAGGCCCTTTTAGCCTTATAGTATACTTATTTAAATTCTCTTTACCGCCCGCCTTTTCTCCTTTCCTTTTTTCCTTTTATAACTATATTTCCCTTTACCGCCGGCTATAGCCCGCTATACCTCGCTTACTCCTATACGTATAACCTTTTTTACCTTAAGCTTACGATCCTTATACTCCCGTTTTAAGTCCCTTTATCGTTTAACGTCTCCCGTAGCTAAGACTAGCTATTTTATAATTACTTCTTTAGCCCGCTTTCTTATAAGCCTTTACGCTTTTAATAAGAAGGATATAAGCAAGCCCTTAAGCTTTATAAAATTAAGGCGGCTATCCTCTATAGCTTTAAGTCCTTTAGCGAGAGTTAAAACCTCTAGGTTTAAGCTTTTATATAAACCTACGCCGCCTTTTATAGCCGCGCTTAAGCTAACGGATTCGACCTAAACTACGGCACTATAAAGGACGGCTTATACTACCTTCTTTAAACACTTAACTTAAACGACTTACCTCTTAGCCTTATGCTATAGCGAGGTCTAAATAGCCGGTTTCGCGGTAACTTAGCTATACCTCCCGCTTAGCTCTTACTATTTAAAAGCCCCCGCCGCTTATATATTTTTTAAGGCGTAGCCGGAAATCTTTATTAGTAGAATAACTAGCCGATACTTAATGCTTTAAGGTTAGCTAACCTCGCTATAGTCTTAAGATTTATAGTAGCCGCTATAGCTAGCGGAAACCCGCTTTAGCTAAACGACTAAAATAATATCCGCGCTATCCTTAACTATATATTTAAGGCCTAGCTTAACTAGTTTATAGCTAGGTTTATAGCGGCGTCTTAAGCTACTATAGCTAAAACCTTATCTCGTTTTATACGCAGTCTAGCCCGTGCTATAAAATCCCCTTCTTAGCTTATAACCGCTATAGGCTTTAAAGACCTATTTAGTCCCGCTTAGCGAACGCTCTTTCCGCCCGCCGCTACGCTTAGCCTAGCTATATAAAGGCGTATAAGCGCTTTACTATAGTCTATCCGCCGTCCCTCCTTAACCGGAGGAGATAGCGATAACTAGCCTTACGATATATTCCGCCGCTTAATCTTATAAGAGCCGCTAGTAATAACCGATATAATCCTTAATAAACCCGGCTTTATAAGCTTATACTCCGGTAATAAGATTATAATAATTAAGAGTTTCCGCCTAGCTATAAACTACGCTAAGTTCTACTTATAAGCCCGCAAAGAGTCTAAACGCGACTTAACTTTAACCTAAGCAATAAAGTTCTTAGGCTTCGATATCCGCTTTATTAGCCGCACTAACTACGCGCTTTATATTCTCGCCCTTAAGGCCCCCTTTATATAAAGGTTCTTCGAGACTATTAAGCACGTTTAAAACCTTAAAAGTAAGAAGTCGGGCACTAAGGCTATCGAGGACCTTATTACCCGCTTTTAAGCGGGAATATAGATATTTAATACCTTAATGCTAACTATACTTATTAATATTAGTAGGATAGCCTACCTTTACCTTAATACCTTCTTAGTAGCTAAACGCGCGTTAGTTAGCGGAAAGGCGTAAGTAGTAGCGCCGCGTAAAAAGGATAATAAGTCGGAAAGCCCGGCGATAAAAAGCAGGGGATAACTACGATAGTAGCAGTAAGTAAGATATAATATCTCGCTTATAAGCGGCTTATAAGGCTAGTAAGTAAAACGGGAGACTTAGTAAAGGATTAAAAACGGTATAAGAAAGGTAAGTAAGATAATAATATAAGATAAGGCTTAAATAAAGCTAGTCTCTTATAATATATCCCGCCGGGGAACTTAAGCATTTCTTAGCGCGGAGACTCCTTACTACTTAATAAGGGCCTAAATATACGCTTTAAAGAAAAGTCGGAAAACTTTACTATAAGTTCTAGCCAGACGTACTAATCGCCTTAATAAAGACGAAGCTATACGACTAAATATAAAGTAAGGATTTATAATAAAGCCGCTTACTAACTATCTTAAGCTACTTAGTTACTATTAGCCGGATAGGCTAAAAAAACTATTAAAAGGATAAAGATAGCGCACTATTAATATAGCATAAAGACGCTACTATAAAGCTATTACTTAGCACCCCCTTTACTTTATTCTTACTTTAAACTAATAAGGACGTTAGCTTTTCTTTCTTACTTAAGGGAGTTATTACGGAATCTAAACAGCTATGCTTAAACTCTTTACTTTACTTTTAAAGAAGCCTTATAGAACCCCGCGATAAGAACGCTTAAAGAACGTACTATAAAGGCTTGCTTAAAGAGATATAACGAATATTACCGGTCGGACCCCGCTAAGGTTTCCGGGATAGAACTACGGAGGGTTAAGAGCCTACTTAACTATAGTTTATAATATCTTTAACTAAGGGAGATACCGTAGAAACTATTAAGCGGATTCCGCCGGTATCTTTAGGGGATTTTTAAGGATTTCCGCGGGATATCTTAACTATAGTTTAACCCGTCTTTAACTATAAAAGCACCCCGGAAGATATAGGATAAACCTTACCGCGATTTTTAAAGGATATCTAAGGATATTTAAAGGATTTCCCTAATTATAGTCTATAGTATTTTTAACTAGGCTTATACTTAGTTTATTAAGCGACTTTATAAGGATATCTATAGTTTATTCTACGTACTATAGATAGTATAGTTAAAGATCTTTAAAATTAGCTTAAAGAACTAAGTATAAAGTAGCTAGCTATGCCTTTAAAGAATAGATAAGCTTTTTACTATTTCTAAACCCTTATATACGTTTACGTGCGGTAATTAGTCCGTTATACCGGCCCGACTAGCGGTAATTAGTTTATAGTACCGGCCTTAACCGGCGGTAATTAGTCCGTAGTACCGGCCCCGATTAGCGGTAATTAGTCCGCGCTTTATCCCCTTATCCTTATGCTATAAAGCGTAGCACTTTATTATTAAGCTTTTAGTAGTTTAAGCTAAATAACCCTTATAAAAAGATCTTATAAAGAACTTCTTTAATACCTTACTAACTATAACTAATAAATTCTTAAAAATATATCTCCTTATTTTAAGTAATAACTAATTTATAGCAGAAGACTAAGTATAAGTATTATATACTAAGCTACTCCGCGCTAACTAAGGGATTTTAAAGGGGATAACTTTTAACTAAGACGTAAAGTTTACTTTAATATTATAGCAGACCTTATAATAAGCCTTTAGATCGAAGCTTTTTATATTTACCGCTTAATACCCTTAAACTAACGGCTTATTAAATAGGCGAAACTAAACTATAAAAGTCGTATTACGATTCTTTACCGCTAATTTCTTAGACTTATACTAAACCGATATGTTAATCGCCTTTTAGTTTAGCCTTAATAATTCCTTCTCTTTAGTAATTTATATAGCCTTTAATAAGCTTATTATAAAGATAAAAATAAATAATAGCTTTTAATTCCTTAGTAACTACTTATACTTATAAAACTAGGAGGTTTTATATAAAGACGTTAAGTTAGCTATTACTTATACTTAGGCCGCTATAAAGAATAAATACGATACGAAATACCGCTTATTAAAATTTAAGCCTTAAGATTAAGTTTAGCTATAGCTTAATAAAGGTTATTATATTATAAATAGTAAACCGGCGAAGCTTTAAAAAAAACGCACTAAGCCGTTTAAAGTTACTACTAAAGTAAGATACCTTATATACCGGTTAAATATAAAAAGGTCCCTTAATATCTATCCGGTCGTTTTTATAGTATAACTATACTTAGCGAATAAGCTAGCTATATACTTAAGCTTAGTTTAAGATAAAAGAATACCTTACTTAAATAAGTAAGAAGTAAAACAAATCCTATAAAGCTATATAATAAATAAAAGCGGCGGAAAGCTAAAAAAAGGAGCTCCTTATACCTTAAAAAGGTTAGCTAAGTAGCTATAACTTATAAGTAAACGAAAAAGTAGTCTTCTCGCCGAAAATCGTAAAAGCCTTTAAAAAAGTATAAGAGGAGTTAGTTACTTAAGTAGTTTAAATAAAAGTATAACGTATAGCTTTTATAACTTAATACGAAACTCTTTAACTAAGAAAATTAAGCGGTTAAGCTTAAGTATAAAACCTAAAAACTATAATTAGTTATAAAAAAATATAACTTACTACGCTTAAGGTAATTAGTTATTTTAATAATAATATACTGCTATTTACCTTAAGTAATAAGGCCTTTTTAGCTTTATAGTATACTTATTTTAATTCTCTCCGCCGCTTACCCTTTCTCCTTTCTTTTTTTCCTTTTATAACTATATTTCTTTTTACTACTAGCTATAGCCCGCTATACCTCGCTTACTTTTATATATATAACCTCCTTTACCTTAAGCCTATAATCTTTATACTCTTATTTTAAGTCCTTTTATCGTTTAACGTCTTTTATAGCTAAGATTAGCTATTTTAAAACTACTTTTTTAGCCTACTTTCTTATAAGCCCTTACGCCTTTATTATAAAGGATATAAGCGGGCGCTTAAGCTTTATAAAAATAAGGTAGCTATCCTTTATAGCCTTAAGTCTTTTAATAAGAGCTAAAACCTTTAAGTTTAAGCTTTTATATAAACTTACGCTGCTTTTTATAACTACGCTTAAGCTAATAGATTTAACTTAAATTACGGTGCTATAAGGGACGGCCTATATTACCCTCTTTAAATACTTAACTTAAACGACTTACCTCCCGGCCTTATACTATAGCGTGGTTTAAATAGCCGGTTTCGCTATAACTTAGCTATACCTCCTGCTTAGCACTTATTATCCGGAAGCCCCCGCTATATATATATTTTTTAAGGCGTAGCCGGAAATCTTTACTAATAAAATAACTAGCTAATACTTAACGCCTTTAAGTAAGCTAACCTTACTATAGTCTTAATATTTATTATCGCTATTATAGCTAGCGGAAATCCGCTTAAGCTAAACGATTAAAACAATATTTACGCTATCTTTAACTATATATTTAAGGCTTAGCTTAACTAGTTTATAGCTAGGTTTATATTAGCGTCTTAAGCTACTACGGTTAAAACCTTATCTCGCTTTATTTATAGTTTAGCCCGCGCTATAAAATCCCCCTCCTAGCTTATAACCGCTATAAGCCTTAAGGACTTATTCGGTCTTACTTAATAAACGCTCTTTTTACCCGCCGCTATACTTAGCCTAGCTATATTAAGGCGTATAAGCGCCTTACTATAGTTTATCCGCTATCTTTCCTTAATTAAAGGAGATAGTAATAACTAGCCTTATAATATATTCTGCCGCTTAATCTTATAAGAGCTATTAGTAGTAATTAATATAATCCTTAATAGGCCTAGCTTTGCGGGCTTATACTCTAGCAATAAGATTATAATAATTAAAAGTTTCCGCTTAGCTATAAACTATACTAAGTTCTACTTATAGGCCTATAAAGAGTCTTAACGCGATTTAACTTTAACTTAAGCTATAAAATTCTTAAGCTTCGATATTAGCTTTATCGGCCGTACTAACTATACGCTTTATATTCTTACTTTTAAGGCCTGTTTTATAAAGAGGTTCTTTAAGATTATTAAGTATATTTAGAACTTTAAAAGCAAGGAGTTAAGTATTAAGGCTATTAAGGACTTTATTACCCGCTTTTAAGAAAGAATATAGATATTTAATACCGTAATACTAACTATACCTATTAATATTAATAAGATAGCCTACCCTTACTTTAATACCTTCTTAGTAGCTAGATATATATTAGTTAGCGGAAAGGCGTAAGTAATAGCGCCGCGTAAAAAAGATAATAAGTTAAAAAGCCTAGCGATAAAAAGCGGGGGATAACTATAATAACGGCAATAAATAAGATATAATATCTTACTTCTAGGCGGCCTATAAGGCTAGTAAGTAGTATAGGAAACTTAGTAAAGGATTATAAAACGGCGTAAAAAGTAAGTAAGATAATCGTATAAGATAAGGATTAAATAAAGCTAGTTTCTTATAACGTATCTTATTAAAGAATTTGAATATTCTTTAGTACGGAGACTCCTTACTACTAAATAAGTGCTTAAACGCACGCTTTAAAGAAAGGTTAGAAAACTTTACTATAAGTTTTAGCCGGACGCGCTAATCGCCTTAATAAAAAATAAAAACGCATAACTAAATAAGAGGCAAGGATTTATAATAAAAAACCGCTTACTAACTATCTTAAGCTACCTAGCTACTATTAGCCGGATAGGCCGAAAAAACGATTAAAAGAATAAAGATAGCGTATTATTAATATAGTATAAAAACGCTACTACGAAGCTATTACTTAGCGCCCCCTTTACTTTATTTTTACTTTAAACTAATAAAGATATTAGCTTTTCTTTCTTACTTAAAGTAGTGTTTACGGAATCTAAACAGCTATGCTTAAACTCCTTAATTTACTTTTAAGGAGCCTTATAAAACCCTATAATAAGAACGTATAAAGTACGTACTATAAAAGCTCGCTTAAGAAGATATAATAAATATTATTAGTCGGACCTTACTAAGGTTTTTAAGATATAACTATAAAGGCTTAAAAGCCTACTTAACTATAGTTTTTAAAGTTTTTAACTATAAAAGATACTATAAAAACTACTAAGCGGATTCCGCTAATATCCTTAAGGGATATTTAAGAATTCTTACGGGATATTTTAACTATAGTTCGACCCGTTTTTAACTATAAAAGCACCTTAAAAGATATAGGATAAACTTTACTGCAATTTTTAAGGGATATCTAAAAGTATTTAAAGGATTTCCTTAATTATAGTTTATAGCATTTTTAACCGGGCTTATACTTAGTTTATTTAGTAATTCTACGAGGATATCTATAGTTTATTTATATACTAACGATAAATAAAAGGATAGTATAGTTAAAGATCCTTAAAATTAGCTTAAAGAACTAAGTAAAAAGTAGCTAGCTATGCTTTAAAGAATAAATAAGCTTTTTACTATTTCTAAACTCTTATATACGTTTATATACGGAAACTAGTTTATTATACCGGCCCGACTAGCGGTAATTAGTTTATAATACCGGCCCCGACTAATAGTAATTAGTTTATAGTACCGGCCTTAATTAGCAGTAATTAGTCCGCGCCTTATTCTTTATCCTTATACTATAAAGCGTAGTAAAAGCTTAACTACCCTTTCCGCCTTTTTATAATAGCTTTATACTCCGCTACCGCTACTACTAATAAGGTTATTAAGGCGGAAAAGTAAGATTTTTATATTATAAAAGATTATTATAATTATAAGCCTTTACTTAATCTTTTAATATATAACATTTATCGCCGGCGAACTACTATATAGTAAGTGTTATAGAATCTAGACGGCTACGCCCGGACTCCTTACTTTACTCTTAAGGAGCCCTACGAAACCCCGTAACGGGAACGCCCGGAGCATATACTATAAAGGCTCGCTTAAAGAGATACGATAAATATTATTAATCAGACCCTACTAAGGTTTCCTAGATATAACTACGGAGGGTTAGGAGCCTACTTAACTATAGTTTACGACGTCTTTAACTATAAGAAATACTATAGAAACTACTAAGCGGATTCCGCCGGTATTTTTAAGGGATTTCTAAGGATTTCCGCGGGATATCCTAACTATAGTTCGACCCGTTTTTAACTATAAAAGCACCCCGGAAGATATAGGATAAACCTTACCGTGATTTTTAAGGGATATCTAAGGATATTTAAGGGATTTCCTTAACTATAGTTTATAGTATTTCTAACCGGGCTTATACTTAGTTTATTAAGCGATTTTATAAGAATATCTACGGTTTATCTACGTATAATATATAGTATAGTTAAAGATCTTAAAAATTAGCTTAAAGAACTAAGTATAAAGTAGCTAGGTTTGCCTTTAAGAATAGATAAGCTTTTTACTATTTCTAAACCCTTATATATATTTACGTATAGTAATTAGTCTATTATACCGGCCTAACCGGCGGTAATTAGTCCGTAGTACCGGCCTTAACCGGCAGTAATTAGTCCGTAGTACCGGCCTTAACTAACGGTAATTAGTCCGCGCCTTATCCCTTTATCCTTATGCTATAAGGCGTAGTAGTAAGACTTAAAGCGGAACCTCTTAATATATAAAGCTTTATTAGCATAAGAGGTATTAAGTATCTATTATAATACTAAGCCTTTTATAGCTTTTTTCCGGCTTTATAATATTTATAATAATTGCTAAAAGCTTTTTTTAAGCTCTTAAAAGTAAGATAGTAATATAAGCCTTTTTAAGGTATCTTTAAGCAAGCGACCTTCTTTATTATATTAAATTTAACCTATATAATAAAAATAAGATTTAAGGCGTATTATAGACCTACGTATAGTGCTAAAAGATATAAAAACGCTTTTTTAAAGTTCTAAGCCTTAATAATATATATAAGACTAACCGCTTTTAGCTATTCCTTTTTTAAGTTATTAAAGTTACTAACTAAAGGTCTTTAGCTAACTTTACCTTTAGCCTTATTAATATAAAGAAAGAAAAAGGATATTAATAGCTATATAAGTCCCTTAACGCCCTTTATATATTAGTAAAGGCACTAAAGCCTTTTATAGTTATTATAGATAAAGACGCTGCCCTTAAAAACGCCTTTTTTATGTTTTCCCTTTTATATAATAGTAACTTTATATATATTATATTAATAGTAATATTTAGGCCCGAATTTAGTTACGCTATAAAGACCTAGTAAATATAAATAGTCTTAAAAATAATACTAATAAAGAAGTCCTTCTTAAGGTCGAAGCTATTCTTACTTATAAGGCTATTAAAGAAAGAGCCGCCGCCGCCGCCGCCGCCGCTACGTTTAGTCTAAACGATAAGGAAGTTAAATTTAGCTATAAAAGAATACTACTAGCTTAAAAGCGTGTTATTTACTTAAAGACGGAAGGGGATTTTTATAAGGCGTAGCAGTAGCTTAAATAGCAATTCGGTTAATACTAAGGCTATATCTTAACCTATATCTTTAATAAATATATACTATAGCGGGAGTAGTAATTAGGCTGCTTTATTAGCCGCTATTATAACTTTAAGCAGCGGGTTAATATCTTAGTTAAGACTGCCTATAAAAACATAAAGTCTTATTTACTTATAAGTACCTTTAACTTCTTATATCTTTACGATACCCTTATTTAAATAATTAAGGATAAAGAGATATCCTATATATAAATAGCTACTTAATAAGAGATTTAATAAAGGCGGCGGGTCTTTAAGGAGTTATCTTAGCTTAAAGACCTTAATATAAAGGTTACTTATTAAGCTATTAATCTTCTTACTATATAGTATCGACTTACTATTACCGCAATACCTTTATTAACTTAAGAGCTCTAGCAACTATAGCCTTATAGTAAGCGCTTTATATTATAGCTTAGCCTACCTTATATATATATTATCCTTTAACGCCTTTAAGCCGGGCTAACGCTTAAAAAGCATAATATTCTTATATAATAATAGCTTAAAAAGCTATTAGTAACCCCCCCCCCCCCTTTTTCTATTTATTTTACTACTAATAATAACTTTTAAGACCTTAAGAAGCTATTTTTTTAAATCCGCAATCCCGATATCGTTATAATTATACGCAGCTAGTCTTATAATACTAAGCTACGTATACTTAACTCTCTTAAATACTAAGACGTATTAATAAGGGCATTATAGCGAGCTATGCCGCCTATATTAATAAAGGCATTATAGATAGCTACGCCGCTACGAAGGCTGTATAATTTAAGTTAAGCTAGCTTAAGGCGGCTTAATATAAGCGTGCGAAGACACCTCTCTTATAATTAAATCGATAGACTTAGCTATAGCTTAAGGTCTTTAATAGTATTATAAGAGAGATCGTTAGCTTAAGGCAATATAAAGGGAAGAGGATTAAGAGAGGGAGGCGGTAAGGGCAATAAAGGCGCTTATAGCTTTACCTATAGTACTAGTAGTAATATAGCTATATCGCCGCTTAGTAGCACCGGTAGTAATATAGCTATATCGCCGCTTAGTAGTACTACTAGTAATATAGCTATATCGCCGCTTAGTAGCACTAGTAGTAATATTATTATATCGCCGCTTAGTAGTACTAGTAGTAATATAGCTACTAATAGTGCCGCTAGGCGGCGTTAAGGGCATTAAGCGGCGTTAAGGGCATTAAGGGCGTACTTATATCGCCGCTTAGTAGCGCGAGTATTAATATAGCTACTAATAGTGCCGCTAGGCGGAGTTAAGGGCATTAAGCGGCGTTAAGGGCATTAAGGGCGCGCTTATAACTTCGCTCGCGGTACTAGTAAGGCCCGGATTAATTAACGGACCGCGTTATATGCATATCTTATAAGAGCTTTAAAAATACGTTTTTTAAGCGAATTAAGCTATAGCAAAGAGCGCTACGTATAGGCTGCGTATATAGGCGCGAGCAAGCGCGGGTATTTAAAAGGTATAGGTACTTACTATACGCGGGCGGTATAAATAAGCGGAGCGGGCTAGAGTTAGTACGTATCTTAAAAATAGGGCGTGGGTGTAAATATAGATATATATAAGTATAAATAGTAATACTTATCTATAAAACGTAACGAATTTTAAAAATATAAGCTTTAAAAGAGCTATTAAAATTAATAACTAAACTTATTATAAGTACTTTTTCTAATTTATCTTAAAGTAAAGTAAAGAGGGAAATATACTTTATAAGCAGTAAATAAAGCTAATAACTATAATAAAAGATAAAAATAATTGTTAATATAAAGAGATATAATATTAACGCGAATAAGTAAGTCTTATTAATAAATAGACTTAATATATAAAACCTATTAATTTTACTATTAAAGGTAGTAAAGATAAACTTTTTTATAGCTAGTATAAATAAGTAACTAAAAGAAATAGCAAAAGAGAATTATAAGTATAATATAATTTAAATAAGTTAATAGTATTTTAAAAGAAGTTAGTAGCATTTTAACTAATATATACTATAAGGAAAGCGTTTTTATTTAAGATTTACACCTTATATAATATGTGTTAGTATTTAATCTATATATTTGTTAATACTTTAAGAAATTTATTGTTATCCTTAAACGTAAGTTTATAAAGAAAAAGATATTAGTTACTTACCCTTCCTTGTTTATTTTAAAATCACTGTTTATTATTAAAGACCTTTTGTTTACTATACTATTAAAAATATAAAGTTTAGTAACTTTTTGCTATTTATATTGTTTATTAAAAACTATATTAATAATTAAGCGGCTACTTACTTAAAGAGGATTTTTAAAAGCGTTAAATAGTTTATATTTTAGCCGAATCTATATATCCTTAAGGGGTCTTATTCTATTAGCTTAATATTAAAAAGCGTTTTAAATATATTAAAACGTATATAGATTCTTTAAAGAACTTTTATTAAGGAAAAGACTTAAAGGTATATAGAGGAAAGCTAAAAAAAGAGCATAAAGAATAGCTAAAACTATTTATATAAAGAATTGAAATTTAAGCCCCTTTTATTTTTAATAGCTCTTAAAATTTAAAAAAATGTTATAAAGCTTAATCTGTTAGTAAATATTTCGGCTATATTTTTTTTATATAATAAAGTTCTATTATCTTTACCTTTATACTATTATATAGAAATTTATTTACTAAGCCTATATATCTTCTTACTATTTATACTTTGGAAATTCTTACTATTTTAAGACCTGATTTAATATCCTAAAAGATAATAAGCACTTTATTTTTAGGTATATTTATAGATATTTCTTTTGCTATTATATTAAAAGAGCTATATAAATCTAAAGGTTTCTTTTTAACCTCCTTATAGCCTTTATACTTAAAGTGCTATAAAATAATGAAAATAAATACATAGGCTAAGGTATTAATATAATTATATCTAAATCGTACTTAGTGCTTTTAAATACGGATTCCCTATATTAAAGACAAATCTAGTAAAGAATATAACTACGTTTAATATAATAAGGCTTAAATATAATACTAAAAACAATAGCGAGCCTATTTATATTTAATTTAATAGAATGTTCTTTTTTATATCTATATAAACTTTTGTTTAATTTAATTTAACTACCTTTATCGTAAAGGTTCTTAAGGATCTTATATTTAGTTTATTAAACTTCCTTTTTTTATTTAAGCTATATGTTTCTTAAGATATATATATATTTTCTTTAAGCATCTTATAATTATAATTTCTTAACTTAAAGAATAAATTTAAAAAACCTTACTTATTTTACTTTTTATAAAAGCAATAGAATCCCCTATAAGCTTAATAAATAAGAAAGCGTCTTTTTAAACTATTATAGCTATTTCAAGCTTATTTCTATAAATACCCCTTTGTTTATAGTAAAGCAAGAAAAATCTTTGTCGCTTAAAACCTTGTAAAAATTAATTATAATAAAGTATTAAACTTTATTTAAGACTATATAAAGCTTTTATATTTATAAAGGTTTAGGATTAAGGAAAAACTACTATTTAAACGGCTTATAATAATTTGCTAATACTTATAGCTAGCTAGACTTTTAAGTCCTTTTCTTTTTTATAAAAACCTATAAACCTACTTTATTATAAGTATAAAGACGCCTTAAGCAATTAGGAAAAATAAATAAAACGCGATTAGCCTTACTAGCTAAGGCCTAAATAGTAAGTGCTAACTTACGCAATATAAAATGTTCTATAAAGTATTAAAGCGTATTGCTTTTAATTTAAAATATTACTTTATATTAAACGACGATAATTCTTACTTTAACCCCTTATATATAAAACTAACAGTCTTATATAAGAATATAGAGAAAAGATATAGGCTAATATAGCAAGCTTTTAACTACTACGCTAAGTATAATATAATAGCGCTTAAAGAGAAAAGATATATATAAGGCTTTAAAGCCTTAGCTTTAAATAGCGCACTATACCGACTAATCTAAAAGAAGGGCTTAAACGCAATATACGTTTATAAGAGATATAACGCTAAGATATAAGTACCGCGAACTCTATATAGCTAAAAGAAGATAACTTTTCGTAAAAGCAGAAAGTTAAAGTCTTTATACTTTCTTTTAAAGAGAATATAAATTAGCTTAGGCAAGGTTATATAAGATGTTAATAATTCTAAGATATTAATCTTAATTAAAGACTTTAATATTTACTACTTACTTTAAAATAGCAATATTTAAATCTTTAATAAAGCAAATAAAAATATTAAGAACGCTATCTACTTTTATATTAAACTACCTATACTAAGGGGAGAATATACATGTTTTTTCTAGAAGTATAAGGATAATATAATTAACCTTATATAAGCTATAGTAAAGATAGCCGCTTAGTTTTTAAGCTTAGACTTAAACCTTATTAGATTTAACGATATTCTTTTAATAGTCTCGTTTAAAATAAGCTTAAGACGAAAAGAGGTAAGTACTATTTTAAAGTAAAAGAAAAGCGGGAAAAAGAAAGGTAAAAGCGGAAACCTTATCTTAGCTTAAGAAATAATAACTTATACTTTATAGCCGATTAAAGATTAACGTAAAAATAAATAGCTTATATAATAAGTTTTATAAGATCGCTTATATAATAGTCTTAAACTAAACGTAAGCGATCTTAAAAGGTAATATATAGTTTACTTTAAAGGCGACTTAAGCTACTAAAGCTATAAAAAAGGCCTAGTAATACTATAAGGAACGCTAAACTTAAGGAAATTAAGAAGCGCTATAAAAAGCGGCTATAGCTTAAAAGCGGGCAATATATAATATAAAGCGGGAGCACTAAAAAGACTTTTTTAAGGAAGTTAATATAAATACTACTAAGTTATAAAACGTTTAATAGTAATTGCGGTTATATAGCGGTTTATTACTAAACTAAGTATACTTATTATTACTAACTAAGAGGGGCTATAAATACTAGCTAGCCCTTAACTTAAATAGAAAAGCTTAGGTTTTAATAAAACGATTTTTCTTAGCTAAAGCCGCGATACTATTTAGACCTTCCTAGCCTATAGTTAAAAAGGACCTATTTATTAAGTAGTATATTAACCTTATAGATATATTTTAAGCAATAAGTAAGATAGTAAGCTTAAAACGTTTATGCTTAAACAGGGTCCCTTTTAGTTTCTTTAAGCTTTATAGTTTAATACTTTTAGTATAATTAGTAATAATCTTTTTAGCTTAAATAGAAATATCGCACTTTTTAACTTAATTTTTATTTATAAATATAGTAGTACTATAAAAGCTAGGAAAAGAACTTTAAGTATACTATATTACTAAAGGATAAAAAGCTATCTACTTTTTACTTATAATAGTTAAGGTGTTAAAATAAATCTTAGCTTAAAGGCTTATAGTTATAGCAAAAGTAAAGAAAGTCTTACTTAAGGGGAAATTTAAAAATAAGAAAAAAAGGTTGAAAAAAGTAGTAATATTTAAAGTAATAAAGATAGTGCGTATAATATAAGCTAAAAAAAGAAGTATATTATATTTAAACTTAATATTAAGAAAGCCTTAAATATAGCTAACTTTAAGAAACTCTTAAAAAAACTAGGTTTTTAAAGCTACTTTAAGTAATTTTTAAAGCTAGCTTATAGCTTTATTATTAAGTATTACCTAATATTCTATTTTAATAAAAAGAAGGCTATAATACTAAAAATCTTAATAAAGGTCTTTTAAGTGCTTTCGCTATTTTTAATCTTCTTTTTTTATATAATAATACCCCTTTATAGAAGACTGAAAAATCTAAAAAATTTATATTATCGGCTTTGCTAATAATATAAATATTCTTTATATTAGTCTTAAGAAGGTATTAACAGTAGCACGGCTTAAAGCGGTTTAAAATATATATACTATATATGTAAAAAGGTTCGCGGTAAACTTTAAGCCTTTTAAAAGCAAACTTATTTACTTTATAAAAACCTTTATCCGCTTTAAAGCCGCGATAGTTTTATTAGTATAAGACGCGAAGCTTTTAAAGGTATAAATAAACTATTAGCTTTAATAAAAAGCGTATATTAATAAACTATATACTTACTTTTAGAAATAAAACCTAGCCTTAATAAAGCTTATAGTACCTATATAAAGCTATTCCCTCCTTAAGACTTAAGAGGTTTATAGTAAAGTCGCTTAGTTTTATATATTATATACTATAGTTATATTTTACGAAATAACTTAAGCTAGTAAAAAGCCTTAAAGGATAGCTAGGAAATTAATACGGGTTTAAACCGCTTACCTTTAAATAGTTATAAAGGCCTACTAAGCTACCTTAGTTTATTAGCTTAAGGCTAAAACCTAAGTATTACTAATTAACTTTTACTTAAACTAAAAAATAACTAATATATTTAAGAGACTAAAAAACCTTAAAATCTTTAATTAAATTTAATATACGTTTATATTAGTAGTAAGACTATATTAATAGTATAAATAATAAGTAAAACGGCCGACCCCTTTAAAACTACCGCTTATAGAGGCGTTAAAAAAGGTGCGATCCTATATTAAGTTTTACAAGCTCTGAAAAAAAGAATTCTCTTTTAAAAGCAAGCTTAATAGTAAAATCTTAAAAAAAGCTTATTAAATAGCGCCGGACTACGCTTTACCCTACTAACCTTTTGCCTTAGTTTAATAAAGCTTTAATACTTAACTACTATAATACGCTACTTAAGTACTTAAGTTTTATAATTACTTAAATACGCACTAAAATAATAAGCTTAAAAGATTTCTTATTTTACTATTATATACTTAAAGTAACATCGCCTTTTTATAACGATAATAAATATTAAAGTACGATTTATTAAATAATAATTAGTTAAAAGCTTATTAGTAAGGTAAAAAAGACGCTTTTATACCGGCTTTAAAATATAAGTAGTATATAAGTAAAGCTTGGAAAATAAAAATTAATAACTATATTAATAAAGTAGGTTTTTAGCTTAAAGCGCTTAAAATAGTTTTACTTTATAATATAGCTATACTAAAGCAATAAGATAGCGTATATAGGGGTCTTAGCTATACCTTAGCTTAAAGGAACTATATATTAATTAAATTATCTTTTTCGCTTACTTTAAAAAGATAAGTTACTAATATAATAAACGCTATAAAGCACTAAAACGCTATTATTTCCCCCCTTCTTTTTTAATTCCCCTTTTTACCTCCTCTTTTTAATTGTAAGATCTATAAAATGTCTAGCTTAAGCTAATACTAAAATTAACCTTAACTTTTTATAACGCCTCCCCTTTTTATTAAATTCTTAAACTTATTTTTATTATCTTTAGTACTATAATAAGCGCTCCTTAAAGTTATTATAAGCCCGCTTTACTATAAGGTTTTAAGATAGCTAGTAGCTAAAAATCGGGTAACACGTTTAAGTAATAATATAGTTACTTTATAAAGCTTTTAAAAAAGGTAGTAATATATTAAGTATTACTAACAGACTTTTATATATTAGTATAACGGCAACTCTCCTTATTATGTTATAATTATAATACTTAAAAATAGCTTTTTTTTAACTAAGTAATAAATAATAACTAGCTAAGCTATATTAAGCTAATAAATTTAGTATATAAAAGGTGCGTAGTAGTAAGAAGCGGGGCATAAGACTTAAGACGAATATACTAAGACGTTAAGTAGATTAAGCCTATAGGTAACTATATTTACTAGCTAAGGGGCGCGGCGCGCTAGGCTTTTAAAGCCCGCGTTAGCTAAAGTGTCCTTACTTATAAGAACTAAGGCCTATAAGTAAGCGCTTAAAAGGCGTGATAATTAAGCTAGTAGCTTAAAAATATACTATTATAAAAGGGGGATAGTTATAAAGTAGCTAGTAGCTAAGTAGGGGGTGCTTTATTAAACTAGTAATATAGTTGCTTTATAAATTAAGTATTATTAACAGACTTTTGTTTATTAGTATAATAGTAACTCTTTTTATTATATTATAAAGGTAGTATAAAGCCGCCTTACTTAATAATAGTTATAAGTTAAAATAGTAAGTATTTTTAGTTTATGCTTATAGTAACTTAAATTTATAGCTAAGGTAAATAAAGAAAAAGTAGATTTTTAATTAATAGCTTTTTTAAGCGTTTAATTTAAGGTTAAAAGAGTACTTATTTTTAAAGAGCTACTAGCTATAGCGTAACTAAGTATTAAGAGCTAAATAAAATTAAGCTAAGTAAAACGGTCTAAATAGTACTAAGCTAATTAAGCTAAGTAAAGTATTATAAGAAATAAAAAAAAAGTAACTTCGCTATACTTCAAGCAAAAGATTAGTAGTACTTAAAATATAAACTAAGGTTTTTAGCTTTTTTTAAAGATTTTTAAGCTTAAAGCAAGGGTAATTTAAGCACGCTTTAAAGTAATTTAAATAAAGTCGCTTACTTTAAAAGCACTACTTTTAAAAAGACTATAAGCGCGTTTTTAATAAAAAAAAAGAGCTTATAAGCGCGTATAATCTATAAAAGACTTAATTTGAAAAGCTATACATAAACTTAGTAATTACGTAGCGTAAATAAATTATAAACCCGATTAAAAATATATATACGTTAAGAAAAAGCCGAACTTTTATTAATAAGGCTTATTAATAGCTTACTTTTATACTATTTTAAGCCGCGCTATTTATAATAAAAGCGCGGGCTAAACCTTTACCCGCCCTTCTGCTTTTATATAAAGAGGGCGGATTTAAAAGGGGGATAAAAAACAGGCTATTACTTATACCTTAAGCTTTAAGTAAGACGCTTTAAATTACGGGCTGCTAAAGTTAAAAGCGGCCTTAACTAAACTAAGCTGCATTTAACTACTTAGCGTATAAAATATATTTATATTAAAAAGAATATCTTTTTTCTTATATAAAGTTATAAGACCTTATATAAGGCAGACTAAAAGTTAAAAGAGCGAGGTTTTACTTTAAGCACTCCGGAATTTCTCTTTTCTATAAAATCTTAAAATAATAAATATTTAAAAACCTAGTAAAAACTTAAAAATAATAATAAAATATACTTAAAGCTTTTATTTATTATATAGTTTTAATAACCTTAGTATATTTATATAAGATTTTATTCTTATATATATATAATAATAGATATTTTTTATATTATCTTATACTTTTTTATTTTATTTAATTCTAGCTAGTATTAATATAAGTTTAGTAAACTTAGGTTAAGTCGTTAAAAAAACCTTATTAAATAATCTAAGCTATATATTTACTAAAATTCTAATAATTTAAGCGGACTTTATCTTTAGTTATATTATTTTTATTTTTCTTAATTTGTTTCTATACTTATAAGTAACTAAATGTCTCTTTATTGTTAAGAAGCTTTTATATTTCTTAAGCATTTAAGCCTATAAGTTTGTTTAATTTTAGTAGTATAGTTATATCTTAGCCTTTAACTTAAAGACTATTTATAACTAGCTTATAAGTAGTAAGCCTTATATAATCTTTATTTCTTTTAATATAAAAGGTATATGTTTTATATAATTATTGTTACTTATAATGTTAAATATAAGGTATTTTATAAAATCTAAATAGTATCTATTAAGCTACTTAAGCCTTTTAACTTAAATCCTTTAATACCTTTACTTAGTATTACTAATATTATTATTATTTTTCTTCTTTTTATTATTCTTATTATTTTTATTCTTATTATTCTTATTATTCTTATTATTCTTATTATTCTTATTATTTATATTATTCTTATTATTTATATTATTCTTATTATTCTTATTATTCTTACTATTCTTATTATTCTTATTATTCTTATTCTTTTTATTTTTCTTCTTCTTCTTATTTTTATTATTCTTATTCTTCTTATTTTTCTTATTTTTATTCTTCTTCTTCTTATTATTATTATTATTATTATTATTATTATTATTATTATTATTATTATTATTATTATTATTAT